>JAODTR010019690.1:0-20033 GCA_025399935.1 Amblyopsis rosae
ATGTGTGTGTGTGTGTGTGTCTGTTTTGTGGAATGGTATGGGTTTGTACATTGCAGCAGTGTGTGTATGTGTGCATGAAGAAAGGGGATGAATGTTGAATTAACACTGCTTTAAAGTTTAAAGAGCTGATTCGTAATTTTTATGGGCGAAACAATCCTGTAGTGTACACGAGTTTAGATGAATTTTGAATGTAAGGGTCATCATTGGAAGCGATTTCGGATATTTCTTTATAGAGTACAACCATTTATATTGCATTTAGATCAACAAAAATATTGCTTTCACCTCTGCCTCTTCTCTGACCATCTGTTGTGTGTGTGAAAATCAGCCCTCCCACTCTCATTTATTGGCTCAGACATGCGTGCCTGATTTCTGCTTGTCCAATAGGAATCACATTTCATTTTTCATGTTTATGCTACAAATATATACGTATTCAGCTATCTTTTATTTCAAATGCTGTGCAATAATTTATCCCATTTTGTATTTGCTCACCACACAAGCAGAAACAAATGTATACTTTTCCTCTTTGGCTACAAAGAGCATTTATCCAACATGTCATTATAGAAAGTGGGTTTGTGCACACATGCAGTGTTTTTGAAATCAGCAACAAGGCCATTGAGCATCCTTTGGCTGCATCCTTTGTCTACCGTGCATCCTCCAAACTAATCACGGTCTTTGCTGCCAACAGGGGGTTTGAACTCAGGACCTTCCTGCTCTGAGGGGACAGTGCTATCCACTGGGCTACCATGCTGCCTGTTTTATAGCTGTGATTAAAGGGGGGATGAGCGTTGTTCAGGAGGAAAGCAAAGTACGGTAGATCTCGCTCTTCTGGTCATCTATTTTTCATTCATTTTCTTAAGATCTTGTCAAGCAAATTAGTTTTATAAAAGACAGAGTTGTCAGTTGACATTTGCTGTAGATGTATTTTCTGCGTTATATCTTATGCAGACATCCCCTCAGGCTGAATCTTCAGAACAGTGTTCCGTCCAGGGCCGACTAGATAAAAATATTTTGCATTGTTTTTGTGATTGTGTGTGAATGCAGTATAAGAGATTTTATGTTACTCAATACAGAGACTGTTTGAAACAGTGGTTGTGTGCGTGCGTGTGTGCGTGCGTGTTGTGAATCAATATGAAACCCACCATTGTACTAACTAAAAGAGCTCAACATGTTGCTGTCAGTTACAGCTCTATTTATGAGACAGAGCTGAATGGAGGCCCTGTGACTGCATTAAACACACACACACCCACACACACACCTACGCACACACACCAATGCTTGAATGCGTAATTGATATATGACCCTGATAAACACTTTCATTTTTTTCTTTCCAAAGAATTTGCCCAGAACAAAGCTTCGGGTTGCGGGGGCCTATCTTGTGTCAGTCCACGGGACCCTTACTCAATCCGATTGACAGCCCAGTGCTGCGCTCTACTGTAGGCCTGTCAATCACATGTGCTAATGCCCTAGATCTCTGTCCCGCACCCCTGTAAGCTGGCAGATTGCATCTCATTCACTCAGCCGCGTTAAACATCCTATAACGGACAAGCACATTGAAACCCACTGGAGCATTCTAGAGACTTCTTGAGCCTTTCTTCCCCAGACACAATTGTTCCTGTGAAAGTATACAGGAAGTTTACAGGAAGGCGGCTCCTAACTAGCCAATGACTTGTCCTAAACAATAGTCGTGGCTGGTTAGTATGCGGCAGGTTGCGTTTGAATTGTACTGTATGTTGTAAATCCCCCTTCAGCTAAAACCGTGAATGGCCGGTGGCTATAGGCATCCGCTGTTGTATGGTGTCCATGGAGACGGACCCTCAGCCCTTTCTGTATTCTGCCTGTGTTTGCAGTGTTGGCCAAGCCTCCCTGCCAGTCCCATGCCCTCTAGCACAAGACTGTAACCTTCTCTCATTACAACGGCGCTGGGCAAACGTCTCCGTGTCGCGACCCTCTCCAAGGCTTTTACAATTCTCCCAATCCCACCTCCCAATCCCACAGCTTGACCCGAATCTGTCACAGCCCATCGCTGGGTCCTAACCCACCTTTGGAGATGGGATGCCTCAAAGTGTATGGCACAGTCGGGGGTTTTAATCCACACCGCGGCTCCCTTACTCTGGAGACGAGCGGCCACCCCCTGTTTAAATGTCAAAGACAAATTGCTTTTTAATGACAGTTCAGTCTAGCAGATGTCAGGAGCTATACAATGCTTTACCATCAGAGAAGAATGTTTGCCTTTCGCTGCGCACACTCCTCTTTTCTGCTCTATTGGACCTTAGCGATAGCATTTGCCAGTTATTAGAAAGGAGAGAAAAGAGGTCATATTATTAGGCTTTTTTTGTCTCCATGAAGGCTTAACTGGGTATGTTAGCATTGTGTTAACTGGTCTTCATGCATCAGGAAGAACTTAGCATGATTTGCTTGTGCCATGATAAATGCTAAATCCCTTCCAATACCTTGGGTAAATTACATACAGAAATTAGATTGTGGAATGCGGATGAATCCCCAAATAGAAGCTTAATTAAAAGACAGACTTTGTGTCTAACAATGGATAATTAAGAGCTTTCTCTTTTTCCCTCTCCCTGTTACTTAGACCGAAAGATGAGGCAATAACTTGCTTTGCTCTGTATTTGAAACAATGCATATGGTCCTTTATCACGTTATGAAATTCTGAAACTTCTGTCTAAATATGAGACAATAACTTGTATTGCTCTGTAGTTACGTAAAGCAATGTATATGGTCCTTTATGACGTTATGAAACGTCTACTCGTCAGATGAGCAGCTCGTCTGGCCTCAGCAATGTCCCACTTCTGATATGGGATATAATATCTGTTTCTTGTTCAGTATAATACACCAAAATCTTATTTTCATGCCTATTACTTGAATACAGCCTGGGGCTCCTATCTTGAAATATTTGTCAAAATGATTATGATATAATCAATTTTCAAATATAGAAAATGTATAATGCCCATTATCCCCATTATATCCATTTTCTTTGTTAGATATCCTTTTATGAGTGACTGAATATCAGACATTAAAGCTCTTATATGTTTCTGTTATAGTGAAAATATTTGACACCGTTAGTTAGCTACCAGCCCTGAGACTGGTTGCATTTTAATGCAGTGATTCTTGAAAGATTTTACTTGTGATGTCCTGGGCTACTGCTGGGAGCAGTACAGTAAAAGGTCAAAGGTCTCATTTGCCATCGACAGTTCAAAGCCTGCTAATAAAAGTAATCCTTTGAAAAAATCTAATCCTGACATTAGAGGAAAACAGGGTGAAGCAATAATATATAATTCCGTACTGCATACAGTAGCTACTGTCAAATGTATTTGGGAAAACATTCTTTCCCTGTCTGAGCTATGATTCCTTTCCTCCTTAGATCCAAGATGGAGTCTTCTTGGTGTGCATCTGGACAACAACTGGCTCTGGTGTTGCTGCTGTGCTTCCACTGGGGTAAGACCTCAGTCTGCCACTTAACACGGACCAATAAAAATACTGCTTTGTGCATCCGGCCCAGATGTGATGTTGAACAACAGAGTCAGCTTCTGAATCCTGCCAGCAGCGATAGTACGCACCAGTACTCATCACATCCCCATTGAACATGGCGGAATGGATGTATGGATGGATGGATGGATGGAGCAACGGATGAATGGATGGATGGATGGAGCAACGGATGGATGGATGGATGGATGGATGGATGGATGGATGGATCAACAGATGGATGGATGGATGATGGATGGATGGATGGAGATGGAAGGAAGGGAGGGAGGAAGGAATAGAGGACAAAGGGAAATACAGATGAAAAGGGAGAGATAGATGACCTAAAGATTAAACTGTTACATCAAGCGCTGCTATACTATGTGGTATTTTTTTTTATATTGATTTATTTATTTATTTCCAAGTGAAATAAACAGGACATAATGGGGTGTCTTGTCATCCATAAAGAAGTGCACTGCTAATGTGTTGTAAGTGAGATCTGACATGCTGGGGATGTTTGCAGACATGCTCTGTGGGACTGCGCTGGAAGCCCTCCAAGCCCATTTATGTGAGCTTAGTAGACCATCTGTTCAATTACAATTATGCATAAAATACTCCCAAATATGCAACAAAAAGACCAAACTTCTCAGAGCTGCAGGTCCCTGGTGCCTTGGACCCGCGGCTGACGGCCAACAGTAAAAAGACGAATTCCTTCTCGACGGGCACCAGGCAGATGCCAGATGTGCATTACTTAAAAAACTAACGCATTACTCAGTGCTCATTTGAAAGTATCCATTACTGAATTTATAGTGCTTTCTTCAATGTGCTTCAGGTACTTAAAATAATATAAAGACTGTTAACTTTAAAGTTTGTGGTAAAGCGATGTAGTGTGTAGATACTATAGTGCTAGAAAACAATGTTATATTATTATTAAATCCTTTGAACACAATGCATTATCTTTTGGGGTTTGCCTTTTAATACATTTCAAGTTCATCGATAGTGTTATCGAACAATATAGGATATTGTAGGATAGTGTAGGATGCCAGTGGTGTGATGTGGGGAATATTTTTGAGGAAGCAAATTGATACAAATAAGATATAATATGCTCCCTCATAGCATGCTACTGCTGACATGCCACTTAACGGACAGTAAAATAGACTACTAGATGATGAATAACCTAAAATAATTAATTCACTAACTCATTTTAAGACGTTTCAAAGTTTATGATGGCATTGCCCAACAGGTCGCTCACTTCATCTACAAATAGCCTACTGTGCTGATTGCTATCGCGTAAATGTTAGCAGGCTACACTTGTCAATATGGACATGAAACACACTGTTAGAACAGTCAGATTATCCACACCTCAATCAGTCATTCATTTAGCCTAACTTTATGGACCCTACAAGAAGCAAAGTAGCATCATTAATATAGATTTACCTGCATGTTGAGACCAGGATGATGTGATAGAGTGCTGGGTAGCCTGAATAGTCTTGACTAATCCCAATTTGATGTGGTTTGATACGCGATGTGAAGATAAGCCTAATTTGATTGGTTAATCGTAGACATTATCTTTACCAAGGGACGTAAATTCGGCTCAGACTCCTCACCTCAGTAGGAGTGCAATATCGTGTTTCACCACACATTCACCAATGTTCACATTCATAACAAAATTCATAAACAAAATACTATGATAAATATGCTACTACAGTCTGAAAATCTTTGGGCTCTGGTAGGAAACGCCACTGTAGGATACTCTAGGATAGAGTGGAGCTGGCTGGGGTGTACAGCACATTACAGAGTTAAATTTTCCTACCCAGCTACATTGGAAAGTAAAAATGTCAAGACAGACAGACCTCAAGCCTACAGAACATGATTGAGTTTGTATGAAAATTATAACCAAACCTCATCTGCCAAGATACACTTAGACTACATACACCACCATAGACAACAGTGCTGATGAGTAGACGGTAGATGTTCCATGCTGTAACAGCCATGTACTGTAGCAGACAGTAAAGAAGCGCATACAGGCTAATGCAGTGTTAGTTGCACAGCACAGACATATCTACGTGTTGTGTGTCTTAATCTATCGACAAACCCTGACAGCCTTGCGGCGTCTTCAGGAGAAGGAAGTGACAGCGATAAGATACAACTTGTGTTCAAGACAGAGAGTGTGCTTAATGTCACTTCCACACCTCTATTCTTTCCTCCAGGATGTTTGTCTTTTATTCTGTCACTGCCGTGCTTCAGGGCATGTTTGTCTTTCAAAGGCTCTCAATAGCAGCAATGCAATGACTAGGAACCTAGAACTACCCCCCCCCCCCCCCTTCCCCCTTTCCCGTTTCATTCTCTGTCTTCAACTACATCTCTCCCTCCTAGTATGATTTGACATTTTGTTACCTCCTGATTCAAAGTAACAGTAGATAGTGGACGGAGGCTCTCAGGGGCGGGGGTTGCGGGAAACAAAAACAAATAAATTCTAATCTAAATGCAGATGGAAAAATCTTTCAGGGATTCAATTCCACCAAGCAGCTTAACTGCATTATTCTAAACAAGGCTGTGTTTTTAGTCACTGTCTCCCTGCATGCTTTGTTAGGCGTGGGACAAATTGGTGTGTTGTTAATGCACTTGCACAACACAATTTTAAGTGTGCTGAATGGAAAAAAAATAGGAAGGCAACGATGTCAGGAAATTCTGGGGAAATTGCAAAGATCCTTGAATAAATGTCAGCTAATGATCCAATTGTATTTTGGGTTTGACGCAGGTACAGCAAATATTTGAGTACTAGAAGCGCTTCTCTGGGAATGAAGAGGCTTTGCTATTTACCAATGCAGAAAATAATATTTCACACAATCTTGCTATTTAATAGCTTGTTGCATTATATTGTATACTGTATATATAAGTAATAAATAAATAATAATAATAAAATAATATATATAGAGAGAGCGAGAGAGAGAGAGAGATACTTTTTCCCCCTTTCTTTCCAGTTGCTATAGATACTGTAGATAGAATAGATAGACAGACAGACAGGCCGACAGAAAGACAATACTTTATTCATCCCCCAAGGGGGAAAATTCAGGAAGGTACTTTGTCATTGAAATACACTCACAAATTAGCCGTCCTTGGCGTGCATCTCTCCACATGTATGAATTTGACAGCGGAAGCTGTAGTTTTTGTGTTGGCGATGGTGTTGCCATGGTTACGTTGAGCCTGTAAATTGTAGCAACTAGGGGGAGTGATTTACTGACATCCATCAACACAGCCATGAACCTGCTGGGCCTTACAACAATAGCCCCTCACCCTTTCTTATTAAAAATCACTGACTGAGAGCGAGAGAGAGAGAGAGAGAGAGAGAGAGAGAGTGAGAGAGAGAGAGATAGGGAGAGAGAGAGGAGAGAGAAAAAGAGAGAGAGAGAGAGAGAGATACATTTTCCCCCTTTCTTTCCAGTTGCTATAGAAAGAGTGAGAGAGAGATAGAGAGAGAGAGAGAGAGAGAGAGAGAGAGAGAGAGCAAACAGGTGTACAGATTAAAGTGGGATATGTACTCGAGAAACTGTAATAAAATGTGTTCTGTAGTGAATGTTCTATGTGCATGTACACTATATGAGTGTGTGTGTGTATGCACTTGACTATACTATGCCTGGCTGGTTCATAATTAAATGTGGGCTGAGGTTGTCTATATCACTGGAATAGGAAACAAGTGTCTTCTTGGTTTATGGTGTGAAATTGTGCGTGTGAACTTGCTGATGATCCCCTGTGGTCTTGTTAGCAAACTCCTTGGTTGCGGAGCTACAACCAACACTGGCTATATGACTCTCCTGTCTGCTCAGTGCACAACATGTCAATTATACTAAAAGCCCCGTAGACTGAATGTACACTTCTTTTTCATGAGTGTGTTGCGCTCCCTGCAGAGAGAAGACATTTAAGGTGGTGAGTGCGCACTTGAGGAAATGGGTTGGCCTTTCCTGCGTTTTTCTTCCCGTGGTGAGACTGTTAAAAACCAAAAGATACATGATGGGCATTTGCTGGTTTACGAATTAGCTGATGTTAGTGAGCAAAACCGAGCTGTCTGTTATAACGTACTTGTGGATTAGGCTGACGGCTCCCATGTCTGTGCTTGGGTATTGACAAAACAAACCAAATCCTTCCAAGAGGTAAAAAGAGGTGGACACAATCTGTTGTTTGTTTGTTTGAGGGAAAGCACCAATGTAGTTGTTTACATCCATGCTTTGCCAACATTTGCTATAGGCTACAATAAAAAATAAAGTCAACTTATTACAATCTACCTACCTATAGCATTAAGACTGTTTCATGTATCTTTGTGTGAACCAAAGGCCAAATACCAAAACAATCATGTTCTACTTTCCCTCTAGGTGCAACCTCTTCCATAGTTAGCATGCGTAGAATCACCCACCCCGCGGTACAAGAACCTTTGGCTAGCAGAGCCCTTCTGCCCTGCATCTTCACGCTACAAGCCAAGGACTCCAGCCAGCCCCACAGCATCTTGTGGACCCACTTCAGGCCATTGGCAGGGGATAAGGGGGAGTCTGTGGAGCGCACTGTGCTTTCTGTCAGGGGTTAGTCAGACGTGAACGTAATGCCATGCAGTTGCTTTTCATTTGCACCCATTGTCAATGAAATCGGGCCTTCTTTCTCTCGCCAAAGGTGATGTCATCAAGGTGAATAAGGCCTTTGCTGGCCGTGTCAGGCTGCCAGCATTCTCTGCCAATCGCCTGAATGCTACCATGGAGATCTACAATCTCCGTACCAACGACTCAGGCACTTACCGCTGTCAGGTTGTCATGGGTAACGATTACGAGAGAGACACTGTGCCCCTGGTGGTTTCTGGTGAGTACTGCAGTAGAAGTCGTCCCCTGATGTCTTTGTTACAGAGAATGCAATATACAATGTGTAAGTTTCAGCTATGTTAGATAGATGTCATGACAGATGACACTGTTCTGGGGGATTTTTGCACTTTTCCACTTTCTGGACGTACTGTATGTCCTAATGGTCCTATGAATTATGGATGTGAATAACAGATACAATAGCAAATTGTCAGGTTGTTAAAATTTGACATTATCTTTGCTTTTATCGATACTCTTCTGGTCAACATTGACAAAATTGATGATCAGTGGTATGATGCTTCTGGCTTATTTTCCAGCTTTCTGTGTTTATATGATTTCACTGTCGGACTAATTGTTTGTAGCTGTTTCATTAATGTGTTTTGATGGAATACTATTCACAATTACGCTGTGTGGTCATTCATTAAATTTCAACTAAAAGTCATAATGGCTTTAATTCATTTGTTAATGGACCGGATAAAATGGCCTCCATTGATTTTACATTTAATTTGGGAAAACATTTAACGATTGCATTGCAATACCTTCATAAATTAATGTTTATAATACACTGAATGTACATAAATTAACTTTTATAACACACTGAACGCACATAAATGAGCGTTTAATAAGCCACTAATTTAGCGATCAACCATTCTCTCCCCACCCACCCCCGTGTCTGTGTGGCCAGGTGTGGTGTTTCCCTACCATGCCACCAGTGCCCGCTATGCCCTTTCATTTGCTGATGCCAAGCAAGCCTGCCAGGAGAACTCTGCTCAAATCGCTACACCAGCACAGCTGTGGGCAGCGTTCTATGAAGGCTTTTTCTGCTGTGAGCCCGGCTGGTTGGCAGACCAGACTGTCCGGTGAGCTGGCATTTCCAACAGAACTATAAATGTGCCTCCAGGGAGTAATAAAAGTGTTATTTTATCGTATCTGTGAAGAAGCGAATACTTTCTTGTCGTTGCGGTCTTTTTCAGCTGTAACATGATTCTGCTTGACTTTGGTGATGGCTGTAATAGCCTGCAATTTGTGATAGTTTAATCTTTAATCATTATTCATAGCTTGTGCACTATCTTCTAAAGTTAGTTTTCCTCTGTGTAATTTAAGTACACACAAACACATTAATGCTAAGCGAAGGGTAATTGCACTGAATGCCCATGAATGTCATTTCTTATAGTGACTAGTCATGTGTGACTAGTTTTGTTTTCTCGCCAGCTATTCTGTCCAGTCACCGGAGCTTGGTTGCTATGGACACAAGGAGTTCTCTTCTGGAGTGAGGAATTATGGGAAGAGGGACCCAAATGAGCTGTTCGATGTGTACTGTTTTGCCAGAGAGCTGGATGGTACATACGCAAAAATATTTAGTTTCAGACACACACACACACACACACACACACAGACAAATATGTATTTGTTTTGCAACCATACAAACAATAAGATCTATTGTATTGCATTACAGTAGTCAAATCTAATATGCTATCAATATGTTTTGTCACCGGCGAGATATGAGACTTTTGAGACATTTGTGTTTCACAGGCGAGGTGTTCCACTCCTCGGTCCCAGGGAGACTCTCTCTCTCCTCTGCCTCGGACCGCTGTATGTCACTAGGGGGGCAGCTGGCCACCGTGGGGCAGCTCCACGTAGCCTGGAAGGCAGGCCTGGACAGCTGTGCTCCGGGCTGGCTGTCCGACGGTAGTGTCCGCTACCCTGTTGCCCTGCCTCACCAGGATTGTGGTGGGGGCGAGCCGGGGGTCCGCACCATCAACAGCACCACCAGGACTGACGATGATACCGCAGCACTCTACGACGCTTACTGCTACAGAGGTGTTGCCCCTGCATCCATTCATACCAATAGGCGAATAGAAGATCTCAGAGCAAATTTGGATCAATCTTAATGTGTGACAGCTTGTGAAGTCCTAATTATATACATACTCTATGCTCAATTTATAAAGTCAATAATGCAACCGTTATTGTAGTAGGACGGGTACCAAATAGGAGTTTAAATGTTATTATTTCTTTGCTGCTGTTTAGATTATGGTTTGAGAAGGTTTCCATACTTTAGACAAGCATGATACAATTAAAAACTATATAATTATTTTACTACAGGACTAAGAATTTCTATCAAAATCTGACATTGGTATAGAGTGTGAATGCAATCAATGAATATAATAACCCTCTGCTCTGCGGTTGTTGTCTGTCTCCTAGCTAATGTGAAGAAGACAAACTCCATCTCCAAGATCTATACCTCTCTGTGGAAGCCCTGGGGCTACCTGGCAGGCTCTGGTGACTCCTCAGAGACAGAAAGTCCTGACCAAACTACAGAGCCAACCAGCACTAGTAAAGGTGCAACATTTACAAGCATCTCACTGAAAACTGACCGAATGCAGGAATAAATCAGTTAATAAGAATTGAAAGGAGACAAATACATGTACCATATGCAATCATATATACAGTAGTTCCTCATCACGCAGATTTTCAAGAACTTTCGTCTTCCAACTGGACAGGACTGGCAGACTTGGCAGAGGAGGCCTCCCTCCACGGTCCTGATGCTTGTAAGGAAGTCGTTTGGTAGTTTTATTCCTCAGAGATAGTCAACTACAGATGATGAAACAAACCCTGTTGTATCTTCAGCCTCAGACCCCTGGTCCTCAAAGTCTTTGAAGGAGTACGTGACCCTCCAGCTAAGCCCAGGACAGAGCTCATTTTACTGGGGAGAGCCACTGGAGCTGGACCCCGATGCTGAAGAGTTTCTTAGACCCCCAGCACCCCTGGGTACCGAGCCACCACCTACCTCGATGGAGAAAAAGGTCTGGTTTGCTCTGATCACATTTCTGACTTACATTGACATTTAGAATATTCAGCCAGTGATTTTCTTTCCATGCATCCAACCACCCATTCACTCAATCAATTCATCATTGATGTCTCCATCAATCCATACATCCTTTCATTGATTTCTCCATCACTCCATTGTACATTATTCAGGTGATCACGAAGATGGTGAAGTCCATTTGGAAGCCGTGGAACTACTTGACAGGGCTTGGCATCGAGCCACAGACCCAAGAACCCAGCAAGAGAGCAGAACCAGAAAGAGAATCTGCCATCAAGGGGACCCAGGCAGACTCAGTGTCACCTCCCTCAACCACAGGGTCTCCAGGTGATGCTTTTGGACAGGCCAAAGTGGCATAATACAGTACAATGGCATGACTAACAGCGTGAAAGATTAAAGACTTGAAAGAGAAAGAGAAGGCAGCAGAGAAGCTAAACAGAGAACATTATGAAGATAGATTGAGCTAAACAGTAGGGACTGCTTCAGAGAGTTTCTTAGGGGAGCAGAGGCAGTAAAATCATGTTGACACGGCAATCACCATTCTTAATTAAAAGTAATGCTTCCATGGGGTTGTTTGTGTATGGACGTGTATTGCTGTGTCTCTCGTGAACACGTGTACTTTTCTGTTAGGAGGATAAACTGCTTGGGTACTAATTGAACAAAGCTTGACATTTCCAGCTTAATTAATATGAATATGTCCACGAGTCATATTCAAGCTTGTGGTATGAATGTTTAGGAGGTGATTTGAAATGTTTATTTATTCATTAAAACCCTTCGATTGTGTTACAGCACTGCCAGATCCCTGACCGTTTCTGTTCCAGCTATTATTACATATATTTTAAAGCTACTGTCTCTGAAGGTGTCAGCAGCAGTTAGAGAGCAGGTGAAGGGGGGGGGGCAGGCGGTGTCTGAGACAAGACCTTTCCCTTTAAACAAGTTCCCCATTTTCTTTTCACTCCTGTTGCGCTGTGTCTGCAGGTTTGCTTCCATCATGGTTCAGCGTTCTCTCCCAGGCCAGCCCCTCTCCCACCAGCGAGAAACCCCCCGCTGTCCAGCCAGCTACACACCCACCCTCGACGTTCCCTACCCCGGCTACACAAAGCAACGACGGCAGCGGCGCGGCTTCACGGACCCCACACCCCTCCATTGGAGGGGCCTGGGTCCGTGTAGCACCCACGTCAGGCGAGACCACCACCCAGCGGCGAGAGACTGTGACCTCTAGAGCCAGCGGTAGAGGAGGCAGAGGCAGAGGCAAGAAGAGAGGCGAGGAGAGGGCCAGGGCAGCTGAGAAGGTCAGAGGGGCGGAGGAGGAGGGGAGCAGCGGGGAGCCCGCTCCAGCGGAGGCTAAAGGGGAGGTCCAGGTCAGCCGTAAACTGTCTGGAACCGGTAAACCCAGGGAGCGACCCAGGTCTAGGGAGAGGGGCCACAGGAGAGGCCAGTCCACCACAATGACCAGTCCCACCACCTCCAGCACAGGTGCGGAGGACACAGCAGCGTTCAGCTCCACTCTGGACACCGCGTCCTCTTCGTCTTCATCTCCTTCTCAGTTCCCAGCAACATCCCGCCCATCCCCTCAGTCTCCCTCGACATCTCTGGGCCAACAGTCCACAACCCTCCCAGCCTGCCCGACCCCACCCACCCCCTCGTTGACCCCACCGACCCCCTTGTCGACACAACCCCCATCTGGATCCCCATCCCCATTCCTAGCCCAATCACTAGCTCCACCCAAGGCCCCATCTCCAGCTCCACCTCAGGCCCCATCTCTAGCTCCACCCCAGGCCCCATCTCCAGCTACACCTCAGGCCCCATATCTAGCTCCACCCCAGGTCCCATCTCTAGCTCCACCCCAGGCCCCATCTCCAGCTCCACCTCAGGCCCCATCTCTAGCTCCACCCCAGGCCCCATCTCTAGCTACACCCCAGGCCCCATCTCCAGCTACACCTCAGGCCCCATCTCTAGCTCCAACCCAGGCCCCATCTCTAGCTCCATCACAGGCCCCATCTCTAGCTCCACCCCAGGCCGCATCCCTAGCTCCATCACAGGCCCCATCTATAGCTCCATCTCAGGCCCCATCTATAGCTCCACCACAGGCCCCATCACTAGCTCCACCACAGGCCCCATCACTAACTCCACCACAGGCCCCATCTATAGCTCCATCTCAGGCCCCATCTATAGCTCCATCTCTAGCTCCATCTCTAGCTCCATCTCAGGCCCCATCTCTAGCTCCATCACAGGCCCCATCTATAGCTCCATCTCAGGCCCCATCTCTATCTCCACCCCAGGCCCCATCTCTAGCTCCATCTCAGGCCCCATCTCAGGCCCCATCTCTAGCTCCACCCCAGGCCCCATCTCTAGCTCCATCTCTAGCTCCACCCCAGGCCTCCTCCCAGGCTGGCAGCCTGGCACCAGTAGCTAGGGGCGTACCTTCCCCAGTAGAGGACCATTGGGACCCTGTAGAGGGAGCTGTTCTGCGGGGAGCACAGCAGCAAATAGAGGGGCCCCCAGATCACCCTCCCGCCCGCCCCGCGACCGTCCGGGAAGACGAGGAGCCTGCTTGGTCTCACTCTTTGGGCTCAGGATCTCCGTTGCCTGGCAACATGGAAGAAGAAGGTAGAAGAGGGTTTAACGTCAGCGCTAGCAGTGTGGAGACAGCAGGTGAGCTTCTATGCATGTTGACTGCTCCACCAGAGGTGTGTGTGTGTTGGCTCTTGAATGTCTCTATACTCTGTTTGTCCGTATTGCAGACCTTCTAGTGCCATCAATTATTGATGTTTACGCTCAGCCTAATACATCATTTCATGCGGTTACCACTACCTCATCTCTCCCAGGCAGCAGCTCACAAATCCTCTGACTGATTTCCTTCAGCACAGCAACGTAATCTGCCTCCTGACCTCGCCGCTGGCTTATTTATTCAGAAAACACAATTTAGCATCGAAACGCCACATTCTTGTTTTGAGAGACGTAGCTTGCCGGCTTTCCCGCTAGCGAAAGGCGGCGCATTCACGCCTCTGTACACAATCTGTTGATTAGGTTCACAGCACACCGTATCTGAAGCCCCTGGCCACCTGGTTTGCTCTGTGTTTTTCACTTGGTAATGAGAGCGCCGCGCACAGGAAGTAGCCTATCAGCAGGCAGGTGGAGGCCCCTCGGGGCTTCTGCGCTATCACACATGTCTATAGTGATTCATTTGGCTACCCTTCTGCAAGCACTTCATGCTCGCGGCAGAGGTTGTTGTCTCATGAGTCCAACTGCGGATTGAGACAGAGCAACCGCGAGCACCGGGTCACCGGTGGGGGCGGGGTGTGGTAGGGAAGGGGGGACGCCTGTGCGCCGGTGTCTGAGTGTTGATTGACTGAATGAATAGGGAAGACCCGGGAGTCCCGTGAGCGTATTCTGTTTCTCACCGGCCAATAGCGCAAGTGCACAGATAGACAGAACATGCGCACATATAGAATCTCTCTCTCTCTCTCTCACCCCCCTCCCCCTTAGTCTTCCCGCTGTTAGGGGTAGTGTTTGCCTTCCTGGCTAGTGGATCATACAGCACTCCATCAGGTTTTTTAATTAGTGCGTGAGCTCAGAAGGCAAGGCCCTCTGCATGCGCCCCTGCAGATCCTTAAGTGCTCTCAGCAGCAACGCCTATTGTAACGGCCTATACATCTCCCCATTATGTTGCCATTCTATAGGAATGCAGACACGGCCATGCACACGCTCGCGCACAAGCACGCGTACTTAACACACGCTTAATGCACAATGTCATCTGTCTGCCACACAGCTCTATCTCTGTGGCCGTACCGTGTAGAGCGTTTTATAGCCGACTCCATTTATATACAGTATGTCTTCCACTATTCTTCGTTTTATCTGGAAGATGCTCATAAAAGACATTGCAACATTAACTACACGGTAGACGGTGCTGGGATACTTTCTGATAACTCTTTTCTATAGCATAGTAAAGCCATCGTCACAGAAGATAGTTGAGATTATCTGTAAAAGCCCAAATGGACGTAAGTATACTATCTCATCCACCAGGGGAAAATGGCAGGCATTTCGCACTAACTGCCCTTTTGCTGTCACGCTTTCTTGGCTTAGTGCTGTGGCCAGTTCATCGTTGTTGTTGTTGTTGTTGTTTGTGCCGGTGGTCAGATGGCGGTGCATTGCAAGAGACGGGGCACTCCGTCAGATCACTCTACAGCTTATTGATTTTTCTGCACCACTTGCTGTAATGAACGGCCGATTGGACACGATTTATCTTTCACGCGCACACAAACACAAACGCACACGCACACGCACACGCACAGACACAGACACACTTCCAGTATTGCCGCTCACGAAGCCAATTGTCACGGTGGTGTATTTGTCAAGGCGCGACCTTCGGTATGGAAGGCCATCCAGGCCAAAAACACACGAAATTAACGTGTGTATTTCACGTATTGTCTACGTGCATACAACGTGCATTCAACGTGCATTCAACATGTTGTTTACATGTTGTTTGCGTGTCTAAATTTAACACGTAAACAACATGTTGAATGCACGTTGAATGCACGTTGTATGCACGTAGACAACACGTGAAATACACACGTTAATTTCGTGTGTTTTTGGCCTGGATGGCCTTCCATACTTCGGTGATAGCCACATGCTAGCCGCGCCTGAACTGAAGCGCGGTGCGCACCTGAGCTTCACCGGGACCAGTCGTAAACACTGAATTAGCTATACCCCAGTAAACCTCGCTCTCAATTATTCATCGATTTAAATGTAAACTGGGAATGCTGCTGATGTCAGTGGGAAATGCTGCACTGCAGTGGAGACATTGGCATCTCAGAAAACATGGCATCTTGTTGGCGCTTGCTAACACAGCTGTTAGCATGTTGATGATGTGTGACAGATGCACGCTTGAGATGTCTTCTGGAACCGCCTCGTGGTTAGCCATAACAATGTTATTGATTTTCTCTGTGCACGCTGTGCAAACACATGCACGCTCACGCACACACATGCACACACACACACACACACGCACACGCACACGCACACGCACACACACACAAGCACCAGTCACCTCTCTGAAAGACAGCGCTCAGTATCAGAGCGCTGGCAGAACAAAGGAGCCCACAGCCAGGCTTTGTAGCCAGGGCGAACCAACGGTGGATTTCAAAGACCTTAAGTCACAGTAATGAGCGGTTGGTGTTCCGTCTGTTGATATGGAAATGTATAATTGCCAGAAAAGACCACACACACACACACACACACATTTAGCGGGTGAATGGCGGGGCCATGATGCTCGGCGGGGGAGTGTCGGGGAAGGGAAGGGGGAGGGGGGATGGTGGTTTCTGTTGAGGGGAGCGAGCGTCTGATGTTCTCTCACTGCCCACTTACAATCTGCCGAATGAGCATATGGTAACCATGACAACCGCGGCTGTGCGAGCGTGGTGGTGAGGTCGAGGCGCTCCGGCTCTCTGGTTCCCTTTCAGAAGCTAGGGTGGTGTCTGTGTGTTGGTAATGGGGTATCTCCTGCTCTATCACACGTTCACCCACAGGCTGTACCGCTATTTAAACGTCACGCGGACATGGCATGTCCAATCCTTCATGGGGTTTCAATCAATAGTGTGTTGCTTCCCCTGCTCCATATAAAAGAATAGCACCACCAATTCCTGTGCTTGGTATCCCCCGATGATCACCTTCCTTCCACCCCTCTCTCTCTCTCTCTCTCTCTCTCTCTCTCTCTCTCTCTCTCTCTCTCTCTTTGTTAGTGGCTGAGGAGCCCTGTGTGGCTAGCCCTTGTCTGCATGGAGGGAAATGCCTTCCCCAGGAGAACGGCTACAGCTGCTACTGCCCACAAGGGTACACTGGGGAGAACTGTGAGATCGGTGAGTTCAGCCCCCCCATGCACACACGTGCACATTCTGTACATACATGCGTGCGCACACACACACACACAGACACACACACACACAAGCACACACGCATGCACGCACACTTGTCAGCTTGTCAGGGTGCATTTATTGTCATGGGTCAAAGGTCACAGCTTCAGACTGTTATTGTAGTGGCTCCTCAAGGTCAACCTCATGTCCTCTCATAAAGTCCCAATAGTGTAGCAAGCTGGCTTTTTTTAAATACAGATTTCACGGGTAATTTATTGTCATATGAAGCTGCAGATTTACTGAGTACGTTTTTGCTCAAGGCTGTTGGAATGAGACAGCCGAAATGAAGCGGATCAATAGCGGTCCCAATGGTTTTACGCAGAATTTTATAGATGGATGGATTGAGGTGAAGGACAAGGTCAGCCCTCACAGCCAGTGATGCTGAACCCCACTCAGCTAAGGTTGACTGGAGAGAGAGGGTTATACTGTATTATTCTCTATCTGGAAAGTCTCTATACTGTAATTCCCAGATTCTGTTTTCTTATTTGATCAATGTGATGGCTGTCAATAACCAAGAGCAGTGCTGCCTGCCGATTCTATGCATCTTAAAAATTGCATTTTCACTATGTAGGCCTGCTGACAATGTGTTTGATCAATGTATGTCAAAAAGAACAGTTATCATTTCCAAAAGACACAGACATATAATATATATATATATATATAATATAATTTCAAACCAGAGCTTTGTACTGCACTGCAGCTAGAAATGAAGAATATATGTATGACAAAGAAAGGCACAAGAGAGGAGACTGAACAACATTCTAGTCAAATTAAAGGTATGTGGAGTCGTGACGAGATACAAAATAATCCTCAAAGGTTTGAAGGGTCCCTTTGCTTTGTGAGACAATGAGGACAAGCAATAAGGAAAAACAAGAGGGAGATTAGTACGACCATGCTCTTCACTGTGAGACTTATCCTCCCCGAAGAGAGAGAAACATGCATAGCCAAAAGAAGACATGCTCTTTAAAGGCAGGGTCAGTCATTCTGTACTAACTTTGAGCTCAAATCATAACAGTGCCGCATCACACATAGAAAACATAGAAATGCACTGTGAAGCAATGAGTAGTACTACGGCTTTGTTGATATGAGCGGTGTTGGCCACTCTGTTTATGTTACTGTTTATTAGTTTACCTTTACAGTAGCTTGCAATAGCTGACTACACCTTTAAAAGGACACTACTCAATTTGTGTCTGGGGTTGGCCTTTCGATTAAAACCAGACAAACTTTTTTACAATTAAAACATTAAAACATTACAGAGAATTTTGACTTGCACCGGCCTCTACCTCTTTCCCTACAGAAGTGCACTTTTATGGACACTTTAATATGTTTTGATTCTGTAGGGGGCGCTAGAGGACAATCGACACTTTCAAACATCATGCACCGCTATCCAAGTTTTTGTAAAAAAGAAATGCTGATTCTTAGGACCACAACAGCCTTTGTTCTTCCCTTTCTTCTGGACAGATGTGGATGACTGTCAGTCAGACCCGTGTGAAAATGGCGGCACCTGCATCGACAAGATAGACTCGTTCATCTGCCTTTGTCTGCCCAGCTACGGTGGAGATACGTGCGAGAAAGGTGAACAGGAGTCCAGGGATAAATATTTTATCATGTAGCAGTCGATACGGTCGAGCAGCCACACAGTCCCTGGTGTGTGTGCGTGTGTGTGTGTGTGCGTGTGTGTGTGCGCGTGTGTTTGTGTGTGTGTGTGTTCGTGTGTTTGTGTGTGTAAATGTTAGGATCAGTATATATCCATCTGATAGCAGCAGTAATAGGATCAGGTAATATCCCTGATCAGTGTAAAGGGATAATCACAACTTTATGTCACAACCTAATATTACACAGTGCATCTGTATCTGTTACTGGGCCACAAGGTGGCAGACACACACGGAAGCTCCCTGAAACGCACACACATCTTCGCGCAAACACAATTTGTATTTATTTATTATGTTTAACATTTTTAATTTACATTGAGGAGCCATGCACAGCTGGGTTTATCCACTTCCCCCCTGTGTGTGCACACTATTAGTAATGAGGATGAATGAATAGCTAACCTTAGCGGTTGAAAATGAATATACAGCTCTGGGAGATATAAATGAATACTAATCGTGCGTTGAGACACAGCCATGTGTGCTGTGAAATGGTGAAAAGGCCCCTGCTGTAGTTACACCTCTTGTGTGGGGCCTATCAGGATTACAAAATCCCACCTTTACCGCATCACAGATGAGGGACGTGTTGCAAAACAAGACTCTCTAAGTTCTCCTTCGCTTTCTACTTCTCTGTGATATTACTGACATTATGCGTGTCCCCACCACTACCTCTTCATGCTCCACCTTTGTTTCCAGACATTGAGAGCTGTGAGCACGGATGGAGGAAGTTTCATGGGCACTGTTACAGGTATGTGTATACAAAAGCTACACCCACAATTGAAACTAACAGGTCGTTATAGTAAATAAGGATTGGTTCTTAATTGACCGGCCTGGTAAAATAAAATAGTAAAGAAAAAACTTTTATCCAAGGTGACTAAAAATAAGGACATTAAAGTGTAACTGCACCCTAAAATGTATTTTTTGAGCTGTAATAGGGTTGATCTGTGATCAGTGCTGATATTAATATTGACAACATTTTTAAAAATCTGCATTTCATGGGCTTTAAACGGATCTACACGTAATATCAGTTGAAAATCACCCCAGGACCTGTTGGTTTTCAAAGTACAACACATCTGCTCTTACATCATCAAATGCAAATGTTAACATTAATGTTAAGCGGGCTCAGCTCCTCCCGTCACTCAGCTCCTTGACTGTGTTTGAGCATTTTTCAAATCTGTGTAGTGGGAGGAGTAAAGCTCACAATGCACTCTAAGCATAATTACAAGGAGCAGCTAAGGTTCAGGAATCTGGCTCAAGCATTACATTATATTGCATTACAGTATCCGCTCTGTTACATTACATTACGGTATCCACTCTGTTACATTACATTACATTA
>JAODTR010019700.1:0-24951 GCA_025399935.1 Amblyopsis rosae
AGGACCCATTCCATGAAAACCAAGTATTTCTAGTTGTTTTTGGAATTAGCAATGTCGATGTGACACGGAGAAGTAGTTAGCCTGTTAGCTTACTAGCCTGTAAGACTGTTAGCTTCCTGGTCTGTATTGGCTAAAAAAAAAAATCGATAGGGGTGGGAAAACAGGCGAATGAGAATAATGTGCATATGTTGCGTAGATTACTGCACACAGTTTGTTTGGTATTGCCCCTATGAGGATATATCGAAATATACAATGCAAAAAACTGATGTTGATCGCCAGTACACAAACCGTAAGTAAAAGTTTAATGTTCAACATTTTCAGATGACCAAATCTGTAAATCTATGTTTTGATGCAATAACTGCAGGCTGCCATAGCATAAACAAGTTGAGTCTGCAGAACAGGGATATTACAAAGAGTGATGTGCACATCAATAACTACATTAGATTAATATAGGCTATTGTTCAGAAACCGTAAACGGATTAGAAATAGGATGCTTAAATAATGTTGTGTTGATTTAATTAACCTAAACATTGCTCATTAATAAAGACACTCCCATTTTTTGTACCGCTAGTAATATTGTTTACATCTGGGTCAGTGATCAGTCACATCATGCAAAACCTTTAACTATGTCTTTAAAAGAATATGTCTTTGTTAATTTTAACGTTTCTTGTTTAACCGAATAGCCTATCACTTTGAGTTGTTCATAGCAGCTAGCCACCTATCTATCATAGCCCTGTAGCGGAAAGAATGGCTGCGATTTTGTGCTATGTAACCCTTCATTCATTAAATAATATGTGCTTATGGGTACATGGCTGTTTAGCGGGCAAGGATGGCTGCGATGTTGTGCTATGATATAGATTAACCTTCATTCATGAAATAATGTGCTTAGTAGATACATGGCTGGTTATCAAAACGTAACACCGTTCCTACACACAGAGCTGTGTGACCAAGCTGCTGCTGTGTTGTTGACACGAACAACAATGAACTACATTCTGACACCTGTAATCTTTACTGTAGTCTGGACGGCAAGGCAGAATTAATGCGCAATATTAACACCTTGAAAACACTGCCGAAATTAAAGCATATGTGGTCCAAAACCCATAAAACTATGTTCAAAATGTTGTTTGAGTAGCCTGCACCGGTACTAGCAGTAAAGCAGTCGTAGCCTCACGTCAACACAGCTACGTGGAAGTTGGGGCGGAGTAGGCAGTGGCTTGTTAAATTTAAAGAAACTGACATCAGACCGTTATCTAAAGAGTTGTTTAGTGTGCTATTCCACATAAACTGTGGTATTTTCACCTAAGTTAGTCAACAACATTGCATTGAGAAGTCAAGGAACTGCGTCAACAAGTGAAAAGGAGCATGACGACTCCTTTAAGCTTATGTACAATGTGTAATTTCAACACAGATATGTTTGAATAGAGAGCCAATATAACAATTGGTATTTTGGCTTCTAATATGCTTTCAGAATAAGTCCATATTAAGGATATCTGACCGAACATCTACATTTAGAACAGCGGATAACAAGTTAAGCACAATGTCAATGAATTCCTCTCCCCCCTCGCAGGTGTGTATGTGTACTGTTCTTGAGGCACTCCAGTAAACACACACTGACTAGGCGCTCTCTGGCTGCTTATCAGGTAGAATGTATTTGGTTGGAGAATAATCATCCAGTGACTCCTGGCCACGCCCACTGCCACTAACCTGACCAATGCCAGCACGGTCTCTGACGACTCAGCCGGTGACGGCGCCATGACAACAAGGGCCTCGCCTAGCAACACTAACTCCCACAACATCTGTATGTGAAAGAACACTGGAGAGAAACATCTGAGGGAGAGAAACAAAAAACAGCATTAGTACTACATAAATTTTTTTTTAAAAAGTATATATATATATATATATATATATACACACACACACATACATGCACATACATATACACACGTACATGTATATGCATACATACATATATACACATACATACATATACAGTGGATATAAAAAGTCTACACACCCGTTTAAATGCCAGGTTTTTGTGATGTAAAAGAAAGAGATATCATGTCAGAACTTTTTCCACCTTTACTGTGACCTATAATGTGAAAAACAAAACCTTACTATTAACCTGGTCTGCACACCCTCTTTTAACTGGGGATCTGGCTGTGTTCAGAATTAACCAATCACATTCAAACTCATTAAATAGAGGTTATTACACACCTGCCATCATTTAAAGTTACTGATTAATCACAAATAAAGTTCAGCTGTTCTAGTAGGATTTTCCTGACATTTTAGTTGCATCTCAGCAAAAACCATGGTCTGCAGAGAGCTTCCAAAGCATCAGAGGGATCTCATTGTTGAAAGTTATCAGTCAGGAGAAGGGTACAAATAATTTCCAAAAAATTGGATATACCATTGAACACAGTGAAGACAGTCATCAAGTAGAGAGAATATGGCACACCAGAGACAATACCAAGAACTGGACGTCCCTCCGAAATTGATGAACAAAAGAAAGAAGAAGGAAACTGGTCAGAGAAGCTTCCAAAAGGCCTACAACAACATTAAAGGAACTTCAGGAATTTCTGTCAAGTACTGGCTGTGTGTTACATGTGACAACAATGTCCTGTATTCTTCATATGAATGGGCTATGGGTAGGGTGGCAAGACAGAAGCCTTTTCTTACAAAGAAAAACATTCAAGCCTGGCTGAAGTTTGCAAAAACAAACAGCACGTCCCCCAAAAGCAGGTGGGAAAATGTGTTACGGTCTGATGAAACAAATAAAAGGTTGAACCTTTTGACCAAAATCCCAAAAGTTATGTTTGGTGCAAAAGCAACACCCTACCCACAGTGAAGCATGGTGGTGGCATCATCATGCTTTGGAGCTGTATATCTTCAGCTGGAACCGGGGCCTTAGTCAGGGTGGAGGGAATTATGAACAGTTCCAAATAACAATTTTGGCACAAAACCTTCAGGCGTCCATTAGAAAGATGAAGTTCACCTCTCACCACAATGACCCAAAGCACACATCCAAATCCACAAAAGCATGGCTTCACCAGAAGATCCCAAAAGAGCCCAGACCTGAATCCATTCTGTTGGGTGATCTGAAGAGGGCTGTGCACAGGTGATGTCCTCGCAGTCTGACAGATTTGGAACGCTTTTGCAAAGAGTGGGCAAATATTGCCATGTCAAGATATGCCATGCTAATAGACTCCTACTCAAAAATAGTGCTGTAATAAAATCAAAAGGTGCTTCAACAAAGGGTTTAAGGGTGTGCACACTTATGCAACCAGGTTATTGTAAGGTTTTTATTTTACATTTTTCCCCCTCAAAGATTTCAGTGTCGTTCAATTGAATTATTCACTATAAAGGTGGAAAAAGTTGACATGATTTGTGTCTCATTCTTTTACATCACAAAAACCTGGCATTTTAACAGGGGTGTGTAGACTTTTCAAATCCACTATAGTCATCTGAAGTGTTTACTGGGATGACTGGAGTATGCCTATTGATTTGGATGAAAGCATCTGCCAAATGCTGTCAGGGTTCCCATTGTAAATCAAATGTTAAAATTCCCTGACTTTCCCTAATCTATAAGCCAGGCCACCAGAACCATGTATGTGTAGAAAACACAGCCAGCATGGCCACAATAAACAAACTGAAAATATATTTCAGTTTAACATGTTTACACCTTTAAACTTTCAGACCAATAATATAAATATTTGTTGAGACATCTCAAAATGTAATACCACATCCAGTAACATTTTGATGTCAACTAAAATGCACACATGCTGCAAACAACATTCCTTGATATTCCACGATTTATAAAATTCCCTGACTTTACAGAAGCTCAATGACCAGTGGTAACTGTGTTGTACATTCAAATTCTCTCAAGAATGTCAACAGGAGATAAATAAAATTATGCTGACACACATACACACAACTACATTGCAACCACCTAGTGGCGATAAAAGATGCATTCCTGCTACAGCATAACCATCATTAAATGCTCTGCCACAGTAGCTTTGCTGTCGATTCGTTTCCCTCCCACATCGATGAGCCTTGGGTGCCCAACACCCTGTCACTCGGTTCGCGTCCTGTCCCTCATCAGAGGGTGGGGTACTCGTGCGACACTGCTGTCGACTTGGAGACCCGAGAAGCCCCTTTGGGAGATGCTCCAAGCAGCACTTTGGCCCTTGTCAAAGTGGCTCAGGTGTTTACGCACGTCTGCTCATTTTGCCCCCATACAAGACACTGATTATGTGAACACACTGTTGTCGTGGCGCCTAATACATCCCAGACCATGACGTGTGCTGTTAATTATGAGATAATTCATGTTATTTGCTTCATCTGCGACTGGTCATAATGCTTTGGTTCAACTGTCTATATATAAAATATATATAGCCATGTCTTAAAATGTTAGTACATTTAGTATATCCCACATGCCTTAATATAATATCACAATACTGGCATAATATGAATAACAATGACATAGGAGCGTGTATGTAAGCCAAACCCATCTCACCTGAAGAGATCAACTTCGTAGACTGATGGTAGGACCATAGACACCAGACTGTCACTCTGATTATAAAAAAGAAAATAAAAGCACAGACACAAAATATTTTTTTTATTTACATGTAACATACACTTAGTAACATTTAAAAATGAGGGGGGGGGGGGGGGGTTGTAATCACCTGCGCTGACTGAGTCAGCTGTGAGGTTCCTGGTTTGTCATAGCAGGTTGGTATACGGACCTACCACATGACAGATATGGGCACACACAGGTTAGTTTCTTCTGGTTAAATTACCACGTTTTTGCAGTATTGTGTGTGTATGTTGTGTGTCTTAATACCTTAATAACCACACCCATTATAGGCAAGTTAAGGACCCGTCCTGGATGGGCCGTTGGCCAACGGTCGATGTCGTTACAGGCTGTCCATAAAAATAATAACTGCATTTTTAAACGCTATGGAAAACTGAGTAGGCGATCAAACAAACACACACATGGGCACTTTAAACAGAGACATCCTGACACACATACCGGCCTCTAGGCAAGGTTCCAGTTTCTGGAAATATTCTGGGGCTAAGGTCTTCAGTAAGGACTGGAAAAACGTCACATAGGGAAGCCTACTAATAAGAACCAGAGACTGGCAGAGAGATATGAGAGAGAGAGATATGTATTAAAAAGAAAATAAATTTACCAAACACATATTTACAGTGTGTGTATGTATGGGTACTATTTATGTATGTATTGTATATGAATGTATACATGTACAAACCTTTTGAAAGTATCCTCTCTTAAGAGTCTTGTCTCTAACCTGTCTGAAGTACACATAACCAAAGAAATGTCCCTGGTCCCTCTACAACACACGCACACACAAACACGCGCGCACACACACTCAGATTTACAGCAGAAGAAATAATAGACAATAAATTAGGTGTGTGTATGACTACCTTGAGGCAAACAGGCGCATCCCTGTCTGTTGCTTCAAGGAAGTGGCCCAGTGATGACTTCCTGTTAGAACCTTGTCGGAAGCGGAAGCAGAACTGTGTGTCGCCAAGGCAACCTGGAAAATAAGAGATGCTGTCAGCTCCCATCCAAGAATGCTGTCAGATTGTGCCCAGTATGAATCCAGCCCAATCCCATGTATATACATAATAAAATAGTTTCACAAGCCCACATTTAACACAGGAAACAAATGACTACCGAACCCTGAAGGACCAGTGGGTCAAATAGGATTACACCAGACATTTCCCTTGCTAATTATTGCTAACTCTGTTAGGTTAGCTGCTGCTGTAGGAAATCTGCAAATGACACAGGCTGAACAGAAATATAGACCTTACCCACTGCTTGCTTTGCTCCTGTCTTAACTGATGGGCATTAAAAAAGTATGCAAAGAAATACATGTACAGTAAATATATTGTATTTAAGTCTGTCTGTTATAGATCCATGTATAATCATGACTGGGGTGGCAGAGGGGGAGTTTCTGCAGACTGGCTGCTAGTGTAAACAAATAGCACCAGCCTGAAATTAGCTTAAGTCAGGCATATGGGACACAGCCATGAACGCACAGTAAAATAATATTAAAAGTCCACAGACAATTCACTATAGAATAGTCTAGTATATTTTACACAACTCCCCCCACTTCCCCCCCGAAAAAAAATAAAAAAAATTGACTAGGTATAAGAAAGCGTTAAGAAAAACATTGAATATTATAACAAAATGGTAGGACACCTTTGGTGGTAATCAAATGCTGAATTGTCTTTTCAAACTTTCGTTTTAGACGAGAAGTATAACCTTATTCCGCATACTAACTCGTTTGACATCAGACATGCAATCACTAGGTAAACAGCATTTGTGATCTGAGGCTGACATCCATTGTCATGGATACAAGACAGATCGGGTATTCTAGGAAGGTCTGGCTTCAACAGATGTTTTTGGACAAACAGGAAGCAGGAAGCGCAATACGAGTCATTAGCTGTGACCGCAATTTGACCTCTGCACTTCCATGCTGCTTAGTGGGTGTGTGTTTGTGTGCACAAATGCGCATGCGCACACACAAAATCAGTGTTCATGACAACTTTCCAGATTTTAATAGCAGGAAATTAGCACAAAAACGACTCTTTCACATTCTCACACATTCATGATGCATTTCCTAAGCAGAGTGGAGAACAAACAACTCTAGCAGACCTCTAGAAAACACAGAGCCTGTGTAAAGTCCACTAATATGCTATACGTTACCAACATCAATGACTAGATCATGACCAGATTTAGCCTAGTCAATTAGCACACGGAATGGTTACCCACCACCTTTTCATGTATTGTTTGCAACAGTAGAAAACACATATGCTTTAAATGAAGCATGGTTATTTATGATATTGAGAAGAATATTCTTAAGATACTTAATATTCTACTTCAGACACACAAGTGTCTTACATAGACTTGCACTTTCTCACTCATATTCAAACTTTGTGAACATTCTTCCAGGAATGCAACATATTATGATTACCCCAGAGACAATATAAATGTGCTCAGGCAGTGTGTTTTAATGTAGTCCGGTGAATTTGTCAGATTACACCAATTCTGACATTACAGATTTCACACACAGCCTTAGTTATGACAGACACACTAGTTTCTTCTCTAGTCCCAGACAATACTCTCTGACGGAGCAAACAAAATAATTTTTTTTGTATTTATATTATGGGCAGAAGCAATCTTTTATCCAGCATGGTGGATATGTTCTTATTGTGGGATTGTGAATTGGGCACCTTCATCAGCATACAAACAACACAAGGGAAAAAGTTGAATTACCTATCCAACCATAACCTCGCTACCTGTGTGGAAAGTAGTTGCAACTGCACAGACTATACCAACTCAATCATTATCACAATACAAATCATCAACATCGTTGGTGTGAGAAAGTTCTTCAGGTGAGCATAAAGATGATATGTCACAGACAAAAACAAATTGACCTCCAAATGATGGCTGGTTATCATAGCTACATGGGAGCCTAAGCAAACCCCCAATGGGTGCATCTCTGTCGCGTTTCGGCTGCGTCATGAGCTCTAGTCAGTGCAAGTGAACCGCCAAATCATCCCAGGAGCGTCGCTCCGCTCAGCTAAAAATAGGCGCCAGTTCTATTATTGACAGAAGACACTTCTGGGATGCTTCTGTAAGCGGTTAACAGCCAATCACATATAACTAACTAAAAATAACTAATTTCAGAGTGTTGCTATGTGAAATCTGTGAAACTCAACAAGATGCTCTGCTGCTGACACGTTGCCGGTGGGATAAGATGCCGTGCAGAGGACGGAGCAAAATCACATCGCTGAAGTGACGGAACAGAGACACATCCGGTGGAAATCCACAGTAAGGATAGGGGAACTCACCTGAATTGGAGTCAGGGAATGACAGGTAGCAGATGCTGGTTTTCTGAAAATAAATGACAACATTTAGTGTTTGGTCTTCACTGCATCTCTCAAGCAGTGTCAGTTCACAATGTATTGTCCAATAAAGATTGAACAATAATCTAATTAGAGTTAGTCACTCTAAACTGTTATTTAAAAAGCTAAATCTTGTAAGATTACAATTTCAAAATCAGTTACTCTTCCCAGTTATTATCTGATATTCTTTAAATAAATATACATAAACCGAAGCACATTACTGACAGATAACTGTACTTTTGTATAGTGAATCTTGTGTATTTGCAAAAGAAGTATAGTTTACAGTACAGTATTTAAGAATATTAATTTGAACTATTAAAAAGGGGTTAGTCATAAAGTCATATGAGGTCCTAAAGTGATCGTGTATTATTTGTGACCTGGGGCAGAGCTGTAAAAATGTGTACTTTCACACACTGGTACATGTGCAGGTGTAACGGCATTTGTTCAAATTGTGTTTATCCAAAAGGCTGTACCACTGCTTAAAGTAGTTCCCCTCAATTTCATGGTCACGCAGTCAGTGGACCCAGAATGTTCATTTGGATATTTATACACCAACATCAGAAAAAATACCCTGCTAAAAAAAGAAAGATTCTCTCTCACACTGTATATTTTATTTATACCCCCCACCCCCTCGTCCCATACACTTACACACCACCACCCATTCCATTAAGCACACCAAATATAGGACAGCATCCACACAACAAGTACAACCTTCTGAACTCACCTCTTTCTCTGAGAGTTTGGAATGATGAGGATAGATAACCTGTCAGAGAGGAAACAAGACTTAGTGATACATAAAAACTTGCACGAAATATGATGCTTAACAGATACCAGGGTCCATCCATCTCTATACTCCCAATCATTTTACCTAAAACCAAGGCTTTGTAATTTATGTGGTTCATAAACATGCTGACCCATGTAACTTATGTGGTTCATAAAAATGCTGACCCATGTAACTTATGTGGTTCATAAACATGCTAACCCATGAGCAGCGAAGCCAAGTGCGTAAGATATTATAGTATAATGTGTTACGAAGGTCTCTTCCTTCGTTTTGAGAATCCCTGCGGCTCGATAGCAGGGATTCTAAAAACGAAGGAAGCTCGATTCGAGCCAGTATTCGTGCGGGCCCGTCTCACCTCCACGGCCTGGCCCAGTTCCAGATCGAACCCAACCACGCAGATGCAATGCATCCAAGAGGAGAAACGGTCCCAGGGCAGCAGAAAAGGCTCATCCACCTCATCGTCGCCTCCAGGCACGGTTGGTAGCGTCTCCTCAGCCGGGGAGATGCTGCTGTTGTCCCGCTGCTCTTCCGGCTCGTCCAGGGACTCGCCTAGCTCCTCGGTGCCGTGGAGTGACATGTCGGCGGCCAGGCGGTGAATTTACGCCGCTCCGCACTGCTTCCACAGGCCGCTTGTCCACGCTTCAACGCGTATTTGGTTATCCCTTTGCCCCTGGAGAAGGACAAAATATAGGACTTAGCAAGTTAGCTTAGCATCAGCAAGAGAGCAGTGCCATGGGAAGTACGTACGTGCGTACGTACGTAACGTATTTGCAGTAAAACGTACTACGCCGTCGCGCAAGACGTGTTCCAGTTTGTGTGTGTGTGCGCGCGCGCTCACGTCCACGTGCCAGAAATATGTACAAAAAGAATAGGCAATCTATAAAGTGATAGCCTTGCCTTATTTGTAAATGTTTGTAACTTGCATTCATTTCCACGCGTTGTGGTTAACATTTATGCCAACTGTGTGTGTTTATAGTAAAGTAGCCTACAGTATTATACACTTGGACAGTATTAGGAATTAGCAGGCAAGAAGATCTACAGTACCTACCTATCTTGGACAAGTTTGTCATTAGACCGATCATGTAGCGAGTCTACCAGTCTATAACCCCTACTACTCGGGACTAGCCTATATATCCTTCTCCCAGATGCTAGAGCCTAATTCAGGTTCTCACCATCAGTGTCTTCAGCCATTAACAACAGCCTGTGCTTTCTTGGACCCTAGTCAATATCCCCCCATAATCACCATAAAGGAGACTGGAATACCTGCAACATGGAGGCTATAGGCATATAGACTGATGCATATTGCTGCTGGTATTTAGGTGTAGACTAGGCTAGATGTTTGACTTTCAATGTAGTGCACAGTCCCGCGCTCACCAAACGTATTTATAATCATCAAAGAGATGGTGAATTTGTGAATTTACAATTATTCCGCAAATTGGACAGACTGATGTAGACTATCATAATTATTGTATAGAGAATGCTGAGCTGTTGCTGTTAAAACTGTGTTTTCTTTTCTAAAAGGTGTTTGGCTAACCAACCAGGCATAAAAAGTAAATATCTTAGTCAAATCTTCCAACTTAAAAGTATACAAACATATGGATCAGATGTCATGGTGGTGACAAGAATCACCTTATTATAAAGAACGATCAGATGGGACATTGAAGTGTAGTGAAGTGTTCATGTCCTTACATTAATTGAAGATGGTCTCTGACCAAAGGCTTGCAAATTAAAAAGATCTTTACACATATTTGAGTGTGCAGATGCTTTTTTGCATTTATTTAAAATTTTAAAAGCTCCAGCACCTGTCTGATGGGATTTTCTCTCTAATTCTTTTTTATGTTTATTTTTTAAATGTCCATAAATAAACAATATCACCAAATAGACTCATATTTTGGGGACACTGATTTCTAACAAATGTTTCCAATACTATTCTTTGGAGTTTTAGCCTAATTTCTCTGGTAGAATGTGTACAGTCATATTCAAATATTGTCCCGTTTTAGTTATATTTGTTTTAAATCGTTCTAATGTAATAATCTATTTTAATTTTCTATGTGATTGTGTATATAGGCCTATAGGCTATGCTATACACATACACACACATAGGCTACCAGGCAGACCTATAATTTATAATTACTATAATATTACCCAACTATAGCTTGCTGTGCGTTGTGCAGCCTCAAGGCTGCAGATTGACTTGCTTCCTACAGTATGGCGGCTCGCACTTAACAGGACAACTTCTTTAAAAACCCTGCCAGCTCCCAGTGGGAAGGCGATAAGCAGAGCGCCAAATTGGTTGTGAACCACAACCCCGAACAGACAAGACGTCAAGGCACCGTGCGGTTCATGCGGAGGAGCTTGGGGGATAATCGGGCTGGTGTGATGCGCGAGAAGCCGCAGCCAAGAAACTCGCCTCATTTTCCGCGTCTGTTGGGCTCTGACTGTCAGTTAGCCGGCTAGCTGGATATAGCCGAGCTAGCTCCCTTCATGCTAGAACTGCGAGTACGGTAGAACAACATAGCATGTGTTGGTGTGCGAGAGAGTGAGGACATGTCGCTTCCACTCGGGTGAAGAACAGCCGGAGAAAGACCAACCGTGAACATTGGAGGTTCTAGGATCCAAGTTTGTCAGCTCTTACTAGCCTAGCTGACGTCAGACTTAGCCAGTGCTTTAGACAGCAGGTTAGCCAATTAGCATTTTAGTTGCACAAGTATGGCTGTTAGTTCTTAAATTAATTCAGGTCGACTGTTTTGAATCTACTGCCATCTAAGTATGGTAAATATCGAGGATACGGTGCTTTAGTGTGTGAATGATTGGAGGCTTAACGGTCGGGTTGTGAACGGAGTTCTAGTCGTACTAGCCGTAGCCTGTGCTAGGTGAGCTGGGCTGGGAGTGGTGCTGCAGACAGATCTTCTCGGCAGGGGAACAACAAGGTCATCGAGTGTGACAGGTTATGAAATGACCGGCAGATTATTGGTGGTACTTTAAGTAGCGGCACAGTGGGTGAAACGTGTTTACTTCCCGTTGCTCTGCCGCGGAAAACCGCGCGATAACAATTCGCTCCAGTGCTCCCAGTTCCCAATCACCTGGACCCGCTGGTCTCTACTCGCGGCTCCTAAACAATAATCACATATAGCAGCTGTTTATTGATTCGCATTGAGTTTGCAGCTGCACTACGGTTTGCTGAATTCATGGGTTAGGCAGGACTGACACAAGTTTAGTGGCAGTGTCAGGCCAGTTTGATGGACGTGGAAGGCTGCTGCTGAGGGTCACTGCTTTACTGGGTCATGTATGTGTGCACAATGGCACCGTGCTGTGCACATAGTGGCGGCTGTCGCATGTAACCATATAGTTCTATGCATGTAACACGCCTCGTTATGTAGCTTGTGTTTAAGAAGAGCAGTGCTTGAAATGTGTTTGTTGTATGTTAGGATGTGTACCTTTACATGATGTGTAGTGCCTAGAACCCAGAGCGTCGGCCAAACTGATTTATTACTTGTGGATTATAACCGAAGCCTGCTATTCTGGATCAAGAAGCCGTGTCTCTAGTGTCTGCTTGGAGTGGTACTCTCAAGTCGTCATCAATGCCTTCTGCGCTGGCCGTGTTCACCTGCCGACCCAACTCGCATCCGTTCCAAGAGCGGCATGTTTATTTGGACGAACCGGTAAAGATCGGCCGATCGGTGGCCCGGTGCCGCCCGGCCCAGAACAACGCCACCTTCGACTGCAAGGTGCTCTCCCGGAACCACGCTTTGGTCTGGTTCGACCACAAGACCAGCAAGGTGAGACAGCGCGCACAATGACGTCAGTGCATTCAGCCTATTTTCTGTCATAAAATTACTATTATTCGTCATAATGTAGTATGCACATACATGACATTGCATGTGGTGCATTGCGATACAGGCACATAACCAAACATGGTAGTAACATTTTTACACACTGTCTTTCCTCCCACCATTCACAACATGTTTGCTTTAGTTGGGATACAACAGACTAAGTGATGTTTTAATATGGTCAGACAGCGAGAAGGCTGGGTTTCATTGCATCCTTAGTCTGCTGTGTGCCAGACATAAGGTCCTCCACATTTGCTGTCTACACACAGGCTATGGCTATACCATTTTATTCAGTTATCCTAGCAGACACCTAGCAGGTTACCATGGTAACATTTTTAGAGGTAGCAACCAACTTCATATGCATTGTATGTGTTTAATTTTCCCGTCATGTAGGAGTTAGTTCAGAGATTGTATTCTCCTGTGGCATTAATTCTCATGTTATTTTTCAAGCATGTTGCAATATATATGATTTCCACATCATAGTTATACTTTCTTAGTTTTATTTTTCTCTCTCCTTTTTCTCTGAATTTATTTGTTTCCTTCATAAGTCTCCTTAGTTTGACTGTATGGATCAGGGTTGAAGATTCCTGGTTTTGGCCAGGTCCAAATGTCTCTACAGTTGCATTAGTAACTTCTAAAGGCATGTCATAGTGTGGGCTAGGCCTGCCTCTCCTCAGCCACAACCTCGGCCACAACAGGGTTTTCAGGTCCAGCAGGCTCCTGGAGTTTAGGTAGCTAATAACTATGGTATTACCTAGCTATATGGTATGCAGAGACCTCTAAATACTTATGTGTATAATGTGTATAAATATAATGTGTGTGTGTGTGTGTGTGTGTGATGTGTGCCCTCACTGCCGTGCACACACGTGACACTATTTATGACAAATGAAGTGCCATCAATTCCCTCTGTTGAGGAATATAGTTATTTCACAAATCCCCCTCCCTCTTCCTCCTATAATGTTGACACTTTAATTGGGCTGTAACTGATTTCCTAACTTTAATTCATTCTTTATTAACTTGACTCATAGCCCACTATTCCTATATAGTGACATAATGAGTAAAAACAAAATGAAACTAATTTGCACATTACATTGTTCACAGTTGCATTTGATGAATTCTGCAATAATTCACCAGAGGAACTCCAGATTGTCAGTTGTCAACACCCAAGAGTGCTGCAAACAACAGATTACAATATATTATTTCAACCCAATACAACAAGAAGGAATAGTCCACTCCAGTATACAAAGTGTCTGCTGCCCTGACTGATTACACACTGAGATTTGATAGTACAAATAACTAGCGTGAACATCTCCACTGGGCAGTTTAAATGCAGTGGTGACTTTATAATGCACCACAGCACTTGTTCTCCTTAATGCTCCCTCTATCACACAAATGACAACTATAAGCAGTTTAATCTACATGAGATGTAGAGGTCAGCGCCCTCATTAGCTCATTATTCTGTTCCCAAAAAGTTATGTTTGGAGTTGAACCAGGCCTGCTCAAGCAACCTGCATTGTTGCGTTTCTGGACAAAATGCATTATGGGTAAAGTAGTCTAGGCACAATGCATTCTGTTGTTAAGCTAAAGGCATGATCGGGAAACTTTCTGTTGACCTTTCGGATTCCTCCCCTGACTGAACTCTACTACTGCCCACTTTCCAGGCGATGGAAAAGCCCCCCCTCCCCACCCCCTCAGTGCTATGCAGGGACATGAAACAGTCTCTCTACCCCTCTGTGGGGAGTGGGACTGTCAGGGTTGTTTTAATGTAGGCTATGGCATGCTGTCATGCCTCTCATTTACATATGTAGATGCTAAAGCTGCCTCCGTCTGAGTGTGTGTGTGTTTCAGTCATCCAGCTTAGGCAGGCAGGCAGGCAGATGATGTGCAACAAATGAATCTGTCGGGTAGAAACGTGAGTTACTAGAGCGAGCCAATAAGCAGTTCACCCTTCACAGAACCAGTGGAAGGCCACTGCTGCAGTAGGCCGAGCTCCAGTACAAGTGGAAAGCTGCGGCTGCACCAGTATCACTACAAGTAGAAGAACTTGGTTGTACACAGTTTCCAAATAAACCAGTATAACACTATGTGGGTGTACTGGGAACCTACCTGTGTGTGTGTGTGTGTGTGTGTGTGTGTGTGTGTGTGTTTCTTAAGCAGTGTTGTATTTCTGATCTAGCAGAGAGAGAGAGCAGAGATACTGTGTCAAATCAGAGCTACATTCCACACTACAAGCATGGACGTGCTGGTGGCAGCTTCTCAGAAAACACTGCACATTGGAGTCTTCCACTACTATGACACACGACACACAACGTCACTAGGGATTTATATATTTGATTTATGTTCATAACATTTCTCACTTCAGCTTAATTCTAATCATAAAATGTTTCTTGCCTCTAAAGAAACTGTTATCAGGAGTGTGTGATTATCACAGACGGAGTGCAGCCACTTTATTATTATTGAAACTTTTGAGTTCCTTCACATTAGGCCGCTTGTTGGGGAAGTGCTAACAGGCTTGTTTGAGTTGTGCTCAGCATGCACCTCCCTGCTCCACACAAGGCATGCTGGGAAGACGAGGTTTCCAACTTAAAGCTTCATCATTTTGCTTGTCTCAACAATGTTGTTAGATGGAGCAGGCAACACACAATGTTTCTGAAGGAACAGCCTGCCAACACTTACATTATATATGTTGCACTGTTAGCCTACATTCTCTGTTGAGCGCCATGGGCTGTCAAGCATGATGTTTGTTTACATGTGAGATTGCAGAATTTCTGACATTAGTGGGGACCATATGTGTCCATAGAATTGTGCCTTTTTTTTCCTTTTTTTTTTTGCTCTGTCTGGCAAGCTTGACCTGTTTAGTTTTTTTATTTAGATTAATTAATTTGTATTTATTTATTCCTGTTTTTGAACCAGTCCTGTCTCTTCAGGCTGAGGTGTTTGGCAGCTTGGAAGAGCTTGACGACTCATCCACATCCAGTTAAATGAGTTGTCTATAAATCTCTTCATCGTTAAAACAATATTGGTGGTCGAAACGAGTCAGTTCAAAACATGTTGCGCCCTAACTTCATGATTCAAGCTGAAATATGTCTTTAGTAATACATTTTTTGGACACTTTAAGGATTATGGTTGTTTAGTCTGCTGGTTAGTGTTTCAAAACAGAAGACAGTTGAGCTGTGGTTTAGTTGTGTTTAGGTTGGTTCATACTTCCACAAAGATATGGGACAGCGTGTGTGGTGCTGCCGGAAAGAGGTGTCTACGTAACTAGTATGTTTGCCACCTATCTGCACACCATTGAATTCTCAACATCAGTTACGTCACACTTTCCAGGGTCCTGTGCAGCAAACGGATGCTGATTGGTTGAGCACGGAAGGTCAAAGCCCACCAAAGGGCGTATCAACACTTTTGCATGGCCGCTGTTAAATAGATAACACACAATGGTCGCAATGCCTTAGAGAACGTGTATGATGAACATGCTCTGTTATGATAACCGATCGCTGAAAATGTGCCAGGCGGTCTGGTGAAAGTGACCCTGCGTGTAGAGGTTGACATCCATCCACACACACACAGCATTAATGAACACACCGGTTGAAGATCAGTGTTGTTATTGGCTGAGTACTATATGGACTGAGTAGTTTGGATGTGTTGGCCAGTAATTGACTACCGGTATACTGAGAGTCATTCACAGAATGGTAAAGGACGGTGGACGCATTCTGAATAACAGCCACATTTAATTGCGCGCGCGTGTGTGTGTGTGTGTGTGTGTGTGTGTGTGTGTGTGTGTGTGTGTGTGTGTGTGTGTGTGTGTGTGTGTGTGTGTGGTGGGGGGGCAAGTAATTCTAAGCATTAGGACACTGTTGGCAGGATGTGACACGGTGCGTGTGTTCAGTGGTAACACATAAGGTATGACACAGCATGACACGCTCCATCTGTTTGCAGCAGCAGATAGACATGCTCATGCAGTCTACGCTACAGGTAACCAGCTATTGTCCAGAGAGGTCTTGTTGTTGGTGAACTGCAGAGCACAAGTTTGTACTTGAGTTTTTAAGAGTACTAACTAAGGATGTGACTCTCAAGTTGACAAGAACAACCTTATCAATAGAAGAAAAGGTCACGTGACGTGGAGTATATGAACGTTAGCCACGGCACCCACATTTCACATGTTTTCTTAACTGCGTCTGTCCAGCTAGTGCACCGGTATGTTCTCTAGCTACATAAGAGGCAGCGGTTTAGTGGTCAGGGCTAGTTAGCTTTGTGTTGGTGCAACCAGTCTTCCCGATTACAACACATCGCTTCCTCTGTGTAACAAGCTCTCTCAAATACACGCCCAAATTCCATTCTGTTTACTGGGTCAGTAAGTATGGTAAATGTAATAATACAAAAGCATTAAACCCTAACCCTGACTGTTCCACACACGGTACTGAGATTAGTATTAGTACTACATTCTGTTGATTATTTACTGACTGGTTATAAGTCATTTTGTTCAGTGTGAAAGAGGCGTTTGCTCTCTGTGTCTCGTTGCTGGGTGAAAGCATTTGGTCCCTCCCTCTTTATTAGGATTACTATGGTGACCAGAGGAAACTGTGTATGTGCGTGTGTGGGGTAGTTAAGCAGTAAACAAATGATTAGTATACAAACCAGTTGGTCATCTTAGGTTGCCAGTCTCCTGTCTCTGTCTGTCGGTGACCCAATGCTGCTGAATTGTATTGCATGGCACCGTAACAGGAATCCCTATTGCCAGGTGGCTACTGTGTAATCTGGGTCGCACAATATCGACGGGAAATACACAGGTAGTGATGCGTTTTGTTTTTCTTTCACAAGGAGGAGTTTCTGTGGTAACAGCTAGCTGTCAATGTTATTTTCCGACCCATGGCTGAAGCTGATGTACATGATTCAAACCTTACTACTAACTTGCGTACAGTGTGTACAGTAGCCTAACAGTACTGGCTGCTGTCACCGTGTCATTCAAGGCAGCTGATTTCAACGTGTGTGTGTGTGTGAGCCAGCCGGCCAATCACCGCGCGGTTGTGTGTAGTTTTACCTGCAGGACACTAAGAGCAGCAACGGCACCTTCATCAACAGCCAACGCCTGAGTCGAGGTTCAGAAGAGAGTCCTCCTTGTGAGCTGCTGTCCGGAGACATCATCCAGTTTGGCGTGGACGTCACCGAGAACACGCGCAAAGGTCTGGCGACGCACACGCACACCGTGTTACAATCATGGGAACTTGTCGCTCTAAAGGAACGTGCACATGCTTTTGCATTAACGACTGCACATGTATGTAGGAATGGCCTTTTTTATCAGGCTGACATAAGGTGCTTCAAGGCTTGTCAGCGCACAGACACACACACACACACACACAGCAGTGATGGAGGTCAGATTTCTCCGCACTGCTGAGTGTGTTTACTGTAATTCTAACATCATTCACAAAGCCTTATATTTCCCGTGTCATGCTGACTGCAGCTGTCAGTACAATTGATATGACAAACCATTAGTTATTTACTAAACAAAGCGTCCCATTCCATCAAGTGCAATCCCAGTATACCAGTCTATTCTTCTCTGCCTCCAGTCACCCATGGCTGCATTGTGTCCTCTGTCAAACTCTTCCTACCTGACGGAATGGAGGCACGTCGACGAGCTGAGTAAGCATTCCTTTTGGTTACTATTAATACACCGATCATTCCTTCCTATACAGGTCTACAGTGTTTGTTAATATACTGTGCCAGGTAAGTAAGAGTAGCACATTTATAATTCATAGAGGTTAATGTCATTACTGAAGTACTTGGGATGGGTCAAATGTACAGGGCAATTATTTCTATGGGGATCAATACAGTGAAACTTAATAAACACTGGTCTACAGGGTATAGCGTGCAGTAGTTGGCTATTGTGTATTGATTGGTTGTGAGTGAGACATTTGAGAACTAAACGTGCACAGCTACAACCCTGTGAAGGCCCCCCCCCCCCCCACAAGCAAACAGGATTTCATGTTGGTAAGCGAGCCGGTAAATGGGGAGGAAAATGCTTTGTGTGTGTTTGCGTGCCAGGTAGCACAGCATGTAGCTCCATCTGTTGGATTTTGGGTTGTTGTGTTTTTTTTTACAGCCAACTATAAATTATGTCGTCTCGCCATTTCTCCAGTGAGAGAGCTGTGATTCGTTACATTCAGCAAGTGTGTGAATTTGTGTGTGTTATAAACCGACCTTTATTCTCGTTTCTTATCACCTTCCACGTTTCCACGCACGCATGCGCACACACACAATCATGTGCTTTGGTAATTATGGTATAGTCTATAGTCTAAGTGGGCAGGGCTTGTTAAGGCTTCAGACCAACAGGATCAGACCGCAAGCACGCGCACACACACACTCACAGACTGAAGGAGCCGGGGAATAGACAGATGGCGCGGGAGCCTCTCGCAGGTAGTGCCAGGTTTTGAACTTTGACCTTTGCCTGGTTGGCAGCAGCAGGAATCCACAGGTAACCATGGTAACCCGCCATCACCTGGCAGGCTGGGTCTTTCCTATTATCCTAACCATATACGTGTGTCTAGTAAACTAGTGAAAGTGGCTGGTGCACGCCTACTGACTGAGTTTATTGCGCATATGAATTAGTATGTGTGTGATTTGTACTTAATGCTTACTTTGTGTATCTGTACACACATTCTTTCCGACCACTCTTACTATGACGTATTCTAGTTAAGGATTGACAGAGGAAAGTTTGCCTGCATTCCTGAACGCTCTCGGAAGCATATTACGCAGGCAAATACAATGTCATGGTCCAAAAGGCCCTGTGATGGGTGTGTGTGTTGTGAGGTTAATGGTTGGCCAAGCTACCATAGCTGAGATAGTGTTCTGATTGGTTGGAACACAATAACGTTGTTATACAAAATCTCCTTGGACACAAACTGAACAAAACTTCAGCAAACTGGCTATAAGCTTCCTCACCGCACTGCTTTGGAGACATTGGTGTTATGGAATATAGACATGGTTAGATAGAGCCGGGCTGTTATGCAATATATTTACATGATTAAGAGCCAGACTGTTTTATAGTCTGATTCGTGATTAATATCCACGAAGTACAGCTGCAGTAGTACTTTGACAGTTGCTAATAATAGTGTTTGGACAACAAATAAGTTCTATGAATGTGAAGGTAAGAGCTACTCTGCTGTTGGACCTCTACGCAATAAATCATAGTAGTGAAAAACAGTGCACGTTTAGACCATACTGACTATGCTGTGGTCACTGTCACCATAGTGACTGCCCATGTAGCATCCTCCCTTGTTTCCATGGGAACTAACTGTGACTACTCTCTCTTCCCCTCCAGTGTCATCCAGACTCCTCTTCCTCTTCCTGTAGACAAGGTAAGAACAAGCTGTGTGTGTGTGTGTGTTCTAAATATGGGACTCGAGTTCCCCTGAGGGTGTCACACAATGCAGATTTATTTGGAGGAAGAAAACTCTTTATTTTTAGCTTGCATGTGCATTCACGGGGTGACTGTAGGTCTGCAAGTTTAAAGTCTTCTCTGCCAGCTTGCTTCTCTCTCTCTCTCTCTCTCTCTCGCTCTCTCTCTCTGTCTCTCTGTCTTCCCCCTTCTCCTCCTATAACCATCAGGCCTTAATATAACCTGCCTGAGAAATGTAGCCTGGAGATGATGTTGGAATGCACAGGGGAAAGACTCTGTGATTACATTTGAACCAGTTCTCTGATGTAATTACGTCTATGTCAGAGACCCACACACATACCGGCCAGTTATTTCCTAACTGTTTAAGGCTTTGGATTCCAAACTAAATCTGACTCGCACTGAGTGTTTGTGTGTACCTGTGGGAGCAATGCTACTTTACACAGTAGTGTGTGTGTGTGTGTGTGTGTGTGCGTGCTTTCTACATTTCTAATGCATTAGAAATGCATTAGAACAGCTGTGTACCACTTTATAAATATAACATCACGTTCTACTGTATGTATGTCTTTAGGTGGCTGCCAACACACCCAGTATGTACTCTCAGGAACTGTTCCAGCTGTCCCAGTATCTGCAGGTAACACACTGACACCTAGTGGGCACTTCCCGCAACATCACAAACATCTTGCAGCTTTCATGGATATTAAGATTTATTGCGCAGTAGGTCATATTCTCTTCCCCCTCGATTGGACTAGTCTGAACTTCCAGCAGCCGTCAGTCATTCTGTCAGTTCACTAGCAAAGCAGCCTATAAGGAAATGTCTGGCTAAACAAGTTGTGCACGTATTAATTTCCCTCTGTCTCATTGTCCCTCTACAGGAGGCGTTACACAGAGAACAGATGCTAGAGCAGAAATTGGCCACGTTACAGCGTCTATTAGCCTCCACACAGGAAGCTTCAGAGAACAGCTGGCAGGTACACCAACTCATCTGCACCAGTGTCTGTTATCCACACAATAATGGCTTCTTTAAGTGTGAAAGGGAAGGCATTAAATAATTGCCAAGCACAAATGTATTTATGTGGAAACATTTTTGCATGCGTGTGTCAGGCTCTAATCGACGAGGACCGTCTTCTGTCCAGACTAGAGGTGATGGGCAGTCAGCTACAGGCATACTCCAAGGTAACGCACGCACGCACGCGCACACACACACACACGCATAACAATCCTGCTTTAAATGCCTTAGTTGTGACCGTCCCCAAACTCCTCTCCTGTAGTCCCAGACAGACGAGGTGTTGCGTAAGGAGCTCCTGTCCTTGCAGGAGGACAAACACACCTATGAGACGACAGCCAAGGAGTCTCTGAGGCGAGTCCTGCAGGAGAAGATCGAGGTGGTCCGCAAGCTATCAGAAGTGGAGGTACAACAAGCACACATGACTCTGTGGACAATACCAGCTAGAAATGTAACGACACGGATTTCACAGGGTTGTATGGACATGAACATTAACCAATTAATGAATGACTAAATATGAATGACTAAATTAGATGTTTGCTGACCGACCTGCATTGTTTCTCAAATCCTTTATATTTAATGACGTATACTATGTACTATCTCTCACACACACAGACACACTAAACAGCATCCTGTCTCAAGTTACATCAGTTTGCAGGATGGAAATGTCAAATTAATTTCAATATACTTACAACTTACCATAACCCTAAATAACAACTGCAAGTAACGTAGGAATACATTCGCCTCGTGAGACCATCCTGATACCACAAGCTTCAGTTTCACTTTGCCGGAAGTATCAGTCTGTAAAGCTTCAAATCCTTGTCGACCGGAGTTCGAGTAGCAACTGAACTTAACCAATCAGCATCATACTGATAGCTATAAGCGTGGTTTAGGTGTGACGACAGCAAAAAAAAAAAAAAGCTACTTGAAAACAGCAATGACAGACAGATGGTTCATTCAATCAATTGCCAGGTATTTTTTGAAAGTTCAAAACGTATGGACTGCTCCCCAGATGGACATATGTCTAATAATCCACGTGGCGCATTAGGAATCCATACTGTAGTTCAGAGACAGAGACCAACTTTGTAGGCACAGTAGAAGTATGTTTTTAAGAAACTGTGAAAATGAAAGGCCAATGAATAAAACAGAGTTTAGGTTTCTCCTACTATAAACGAAGGCTTATTTCTGCTTTTGATCTCAATGCTCTCCCTACAAAGCTACATGCTCACTTCCTACACGTAATTACCTATTTCGTATACAAGCTTAGCATTCACACTTGTTTATTTTGGATGCTATACATAACGTGTGTGTGTGTGTGTGTGTGTGTGTCATCCAGCGTTCTCTCAGTAACTCCGAGGACGAGTGCACTCATCTGAGGGAGGTGTCAGATCGCGGCGAAGAGGAGCTGAAGGAGTTGGCTAACAAGTACAACGCTGCCGTCAACGAGATCCGAGCGCTCACCGACAAGATCAAGGTATCTTAACGGGGTTAGTGCGGATACTTGGAAACTAGGCCAGTGGCCACAAGGGGCTCATCCTCTCCTCTCCTGCAGGAGGCAGAGGGCCGTCAGGAGGAGCTAACCCAGAGAGGAGTGCAGGAGAAGCGCATGCTGCAGCAGCGAGTGGAGGAGATGGAGGAGAAAGAGCAGATCCTTCAGGCTCGAATAGAAGCTCTGCAGGCTGACAATGACTTTACTAATGAGAGGCTGTCTGCCCTGCAGGGTACAAGCACACACGCACAATGCAATAACACGGTGGACATTATAATTAAAGCCAACTCAGATGATAAGACACTTAGAAACCTTCAGATTCAAGCAATCTTCCAAGGTTGTTTGTGTTTTAAACTAGGATGTTGATAGATGGATAGAAATACTTTGTCATTGCACAAGTTTATGTACAACGGAATTTGCTGTGCCATGCCTGACTAGAATTTTCATAGTCATCTCAAACATGCACAATTCATACAATAAATAATAAATAAATAAGAGCGAAGCATTTTAAAAACATGGAAGCGGTGTTGCGCAAATTGACTCATGATTGTGCATAGTTCACGTGTTTTGGTTTTGTTCAATTCATTGGTGGCTCTTGGATAAAAGCAGTTGTTCAGTCTGGAGGTGCGAGCTTGAGTGACAGTTGGAGATGGCACGTACATGCACATTACAATCACGCAACCGCCAAGGCTCAACGCTAGTGTGTTGTTGTTGTTGTTTACAGTGCGATTAGAGCAGCTACAGGAGAAACACATGAAAGAAAACAAGAGTCTGGGTGAGTGCCCGTCTGTCTGTCAGAGGGACCACCGTCGGTCTCTCCAGGAGACCATTCTGTCTCTAAGACTCTCCGCCGTCTGTTTTCTGCGCCTCTCTGTAATTCTGCATGAAAACATGCTGCATGTGTGTAGTGCACGTCCTACTTGCCGTGATCTTTGGTGCTCAGTCTGTCCATTTCAGTGTCTGTCTGTGTCCACATCTCTCACAAACACACACGTCTGGTTCTAGGTTATAGATTAGGTTGTGTGTACAGTGTATATAGCCTGAATTAAATGTATACCGCTTCAATCTGAATGTGTATACCATTATTTGCTGTAGTTATTGGGATGTTACCTGGAAAGCTAGGAACATGCTAAACATTAGCATCCAGAAAATGTCACAGCGCCGTTAGAAATCTAGGAAGGTTAGCGTATAGGCCAGGGTCAGGGCAAACACGTGGACTGTGGCTAGCCGGGTGTCTGGGAAGTAACGTGGGTCTTTGGTTCTTTTCTGGGTTTTCTTTTCTGTCGATTTCACATCACTCTGCTAAAAGACAAATGTGACACGGTGTCTGCCTGGTTTGCTGGGAATAACTGGGAAACTGAATATTTCTTCATTTATTTATTTATTTTATGGGAAGTCTGGTCATAGTGCCATGATGGGTGTGTTCCCTCTCCCAGTTGAACCAGTAGAGGAACCAGTGTACGTTCCTGGAAACCAGGAGGACGAGGAGGATGATACAGATACTGATGACGGGACAAGAGAGGAAGATGATGATTATGATGGTAGTTAGTTTACTGAGTTTAACAGCAGATGACCTCACGATGAGCGTTCTCTCTCTATTGGCTGTGATGAATAACATAGAACTGACCTGGTTTCATTTGTTGTTTATGTCAAGTCATTGACAGGCCTGCTCACCAAGTCCTACTATAGTTAAATGCCCCCTTTCATCCTCTTATCACAGAGCATGAGTCTAACTAATTCTTGTTTTCCTCTTTAAATGATATCGCGCTGTATTGAAACCCGTGACTACTGTATTTATATCCCGATGTTCAGGATGGAACGAAACGTTAGGTTACTGGATTTCACTTCGAACTTGAACTGCACCTCACACTTCATATTATATTGTTTTTATTCAACCTATATTGGCTTCCATTGTCTTTAACATCAGAGATTTTTGAGAAACAACAGAACCCAAATCCAATTGGGAAAACAAATGCATTTGGTACACTACACATAATACTGAATCTGATGTGAAATAATAAGTACAGCAACGGCACAACAAAACAATGGCCTTGGAAAAAAGTATTTGTTGCCCATGTCATTTAATTGTACTGACAATGTCAATTTAAACATACATCTGGCTGACTAGTAGACACAAATGGAGCCACTTCCTAAAGCTGGATGTGACAATTGTGTGGCCTCAAATAAACCAAGCAGGTTTTTTGGTCTTGTGAGCACAGCGCAGTAACTTTCTTCCTCTTGGCGTACTCAAGCACAACACTAACACACGAAGTAACGCTCGCGTACTCATTTTGTAGAGTTTGTTTTGTAATTAAGTGTGTGTGTGTGTGTGTGTGTGTGTGTGTGTAACTTGGGTGTTTACGTCGCTGTATATACACTCACCTAAAGGATTATTAGGAACACCTGTTCAATTTCCCATTAATGCAATTATCTAATCAACAATCATATGGCAGTTGCTTCAATGCATTTAGGGGTGTGGTCCTGGTCAAGACAATCTCCTGAACTCCAAACTGAATGTCAGAA
>JAODTR010019711.1:0-24944 GCA_025399935.1 Amblyopsis rosae
AATGTTATCTTCATTGAAGAAAACTGTGCTTTTCTTTCAAAAATTAGGAAATTTCTAAGTGACCCCAAAGTTTTGAACGGTAGTGTATATATATATATATATAGATTTATTTATTTATTATAATAGTTATATTTATTTAAATGTATCTTAATATAATATTAATTTGAAAATTTATTCAAATAGGAAACATTTACAGCTGTTAAATATATGCCATAAAAACAATAGATAACCCCATGTGTTAGTGGTTGTATTTCACAATGGTGTTTAGGGTCCTTAATGTTGTTAGTCCCACCAGTTAGATGTACTCAGACATGCTAACAATTAGCTGAAAATAACTATTTAAGTAAAGAACAGTAACCACAGAAGTGTATTGCTGCCACACTCGAAAAAAAAATCGGAATAGCCTATAATGCGAAAACTTTCACATTATAATATGTGAAGACATTTCCATGTTATAACGTGATAAGGTAGTGTCATTTTATAACGTGATAAGATCATTTCACATTATTGTGTAATGCTCATTTAGCATATAGGCTACTTGAGCATTAGCCTATAGACTAGTTCTAGCCTGTTTGCTTGGGTTGAACTTATAACTTAACATTGCAGGGGCACCTCATTTAACATAATTCACAGACAGTCTTTACCGTGAAAGACAGATGTGTCATGTTGTATCTTTGTATGATGTTTGGCGACGCATAAAATAATATATATAAAGCCCAAGAGGAGCCCAATATGTTTCAAAGAGCTTTTGCTAGAAGCATTCTAACTTTGTGCTTCTAACTTTGTCATTTCTCTCACTGGGTGGTTATTGGTGACGCGAAGCCATCGAAATTTATGGACCACATGCTGGTTCACCTGGGTGACCATGCACCCTGTTTCCTGTTCAGATAACATTTCCTGCAGCAGTTGCAGAGATAGATCTGCTAGACGGTTAGCTAGGAGACAGATTTTATTTGTCATATAGCAATGCAAGGCAGTGGTGTACCACTTCGCCGCCAGTTCATTACCATCAGATCGAGATGTTGAACACCATAACCAAGGCCTCTGCTTTTATCCAGACTGTTTTGGGGCTTATGCTGCCAATTGTTGTTGCTTCAAGGCGAAACAGACAGGCTGGAGCTCGTTAGCTGCTTCGGTGGGCAGCAGTTCAACTGGAATGTTATTGTGGCGAGGGTGTCCACGGCTCTGCTAGGTGCGGATATCCTCTGTGCCAATGGCCTGTTGATGGATATTAAGAATCTACGCCTCATCAACGTTGAGACATTCAGTTCCCTCCTGTGCTTGCTCAGCAGCTCCAGCTCATCTCAGTTGTTCAAAGCTTTATCTATCCTCCACCCATTTGTTTCCATGCCTCCTGGTTAAGTTTCCCACCTTCAGCCAGCCCACTTTTGCTTCTGGTGTTGTTAGACCGTGTGGAGCATCACCTAACTACATCAGGCCCCTCCGTCCACTTGTGGGCCGCGTGGAATGTTTGGACCCAGGAAAGAATACCATAGCAAGGGTGGAGTTCAACATGCTTGAATGCCTTGGCTACCCATTTCCCCACATTCAGGACTTGAGGATATCCTCAAGACGGCTGTCATCACCCTGTTTGGGTTATTTGGGTTTTTTGCATGCCCTTTGGCATGAACATTTTTGCACAGCATGGCTGATGGACAGTGTTTTGCGTGACTTGCCAATCCTTTTTGTTCTTGATCTGGACTGAACATCTTGGGAGCCAGCACGTCCAGGGACGAACATTTGTCGTTCCCCAGGGTGCTGTTTGAGCGGATTAAAGATCATGGGTTGATTATTAACCCAGCAATGTGCTATTTTGGTTTGACTTTCATCGAATTCTTCATCCATGTCATGAGCAAGAGGGCACTCAATGCTGATGTCCAGGCATACAGGATGGCAATCAGTGGTTGTAAGTCGGGGTGGCACCGGTGTCATTCTGCTTTGTGACATTTCTACAGGCCTGTTGGGCCAAGTGGTTGGCGCAGGCAGGTGTTGGACACCATGCACAACCTATCCCACCCTGGCAGGAAAACGTAACTAAAGCTGGTGGCAGCAAGTTTGCCTGGCATGTACTCAAAAAGGATGTCCGATTGCCAGCGAGCTAAAGTGCATCACCACTGCAATGCTCCACCGGCCACTTTTGTTTGGTGGGCCCCTTGCCTAACTCACTGAGGTTTCCTTATGTCCTCACTGAGGTTGACCACACCAGCTGGTGGTCCGAGGTCATCTTGCTTCAGTGTATTTCCACCTCCGATGTAGGCCATTCCTAAGCATGTGGGTTGCCCGGTTTGGCATACCTTCTGCCACCATGATGCTCACTGTGGCTCCTTGCGGTCTTCTTTCAATGGTCCGTTCCGAGTGCTGGAGCCGATGGACAAGATCTTTGTCCTTGACATTGGAGGTATGCCAGACTGTGTGTCAGTGGACGCCTTAAGCCCGCCCACGTAGATATGGGTTGTCCATTCCACCAGCACCATCTATCATTGAACACCCTATACCTGTGTTAGACTACCTATCTCTGAGTCTCCCTGCTTCCCTTGTTGATTCCTTTACAACATTATATTTAGCACAGTGGTTCAGATGTTTGTGTGACAAGTGCAGTGCATACTTTGTAGATGAAACTAGCAATAACAATAATACAGCCCTGATGCAATAATGGGCTCTTGGCCAAGCTATGCTGCATCCTAATGATCACAATATCCAATCCTAGGCTAACCACCTATAAGTCTCTGCTAACGCCCCACAGACAAGGACAGGTGCAGATGATTATTGTGCTGTGAGCCCGCTGTGTTGGTAGTTGGGTGAGCGGCTGCAGGCTGGTGGTTCCTCTCTCCCGTTCATGCTTCCAAAAAGGTGAACCGAAGGGGAAGACGCCATTGCCTGATACACCTCTGGAGTCATTAGCCTTTTAGCCTAATATTAAAGCTATGTTATAAATCTCAAACTATCAGAGTTTTGCATGCTGTATGATGCCAGTTCATTGTAAAAACACAGTGAAACTGTCTTATTATTATGTTAAATTATTAGTTATTGTCTTAACCTGTCTTATTAGGTTTTATTGTGAAACTCTCTTATCACGTTATAACGTGAAACTATTTGATCACATTATAACGTGAAACTAATTAAATTAAATGTGAGACTTTTCCCATTATAACGTAAAACTGAGCAGTTAGTTTTTCTTCTGACGTGGCAGCAATACGCTGCCGTACTTTATGTAATATTAAGTTAAAAGTAGTGCAATATAATTCATGAAATTTTAGGAAAGCGTGATGTTAAAGTGGCTCTTTGATGTTAAAGTGGCCAACGTTTGTGACAACCTAACATTATTTAATAGCATTACACTACTGTTAGCATTAGCATCACTTCTAAAACTGAGTAGACTGTCACATGTAAGTCACATCCTGTCCACAGAAGATCTATGTTCTGATTACACTTTTTGTGAAAATGTTTGTTAACAATGCAGATTTAAATGCCTAAATGTGCATGTGAGTGATATTGTGTGTGTGTGTGTGTGTGTGTGTGTGTGTGTGTGTGTGTGCGTGTGTATATAATTTGTGTATCTAATGTATCATTTGCTTTGTTGTTGTACAAATGTGAGTATTCTGGTGTTAATGCTTTTGTCAAGTGCATTCATGTTTCTCCGCCATAAATTATTGATACAGATGTGTGATCTGCGTTCTCTGCCCATCTGAAGCAATAGTGCCTGTTATCTGTGCAAGTGTCTTCTAGCACTGTGAGCTATTCTACTGCCATAAAAAAAAGATGTTTTCCCTGTCTTCACTTTGTCACTTACTAACACATGCTCATGTACTTACACTACTGCACACACACACACACAAGGTCATTTGATTCATGTTTCTAACCCACACCTAACAGCCATTATCAAAATGGCAAATATACTGGGCAGTCTTTGCATCCATAAAATATGCAAACATTTCTAAATGTTAGTCATGGTTGGTTGTGTAAAGATCATTGTTTCTTCACTAATCCTTCAGCCAAATTCAGCTAAGCAACTCTATCTAATTCTGTCAAAGTAATATTAGATGGAGTCATGTTCTCTCATTGTCAAATTCAACAGGTGTGCAACAGGTGTGAAACCTTTTATAAACTATAAGTAAAAAGTTTCATAGTTTTAAAATATGCTTTATATGCTTTTTGATTTAATATTGAAAGAATGAAAAATACATTTGGAATTAATGCAGTAGAAATAATACTACTGCTGTTTTGTTAAGAAAGTAAGATATGGAACTGTAATGTACTGTGTGCCTATATGCTATACATGGCTGAACCATAGTTTACAGCATAAAACTAATACTGCTTTAAAATATGTGAATGACAGTTTTTTGCTTAACATTTTACATTTAACATCTAAAAGTATGAAAGAGTAAGAAAGAAAATACTAATCTCTGTAAATTGTGTCTGTGTGATACTGTGTTTCCTGACTAAACTATTTAATTAAGGAATGCTGAATTGAGTTCAAATCGGGACTTGATATAAGCACAGCGCCACGCCACTGTAGACTGTCTGAATGACACATTAGTACGAGACACAAATCAGGACCTATGCTGAATGCATGTGACTTCAGGAAACATGTTCAGAAACATTAAAGCCTATTGCCGTTTCTCAGCAGTTATAGATCACTCTGTTGTCCCTGCTCACTTTTATGTCAAGTTAATGGTTCCTTTTTCTTTGTGTTTACTGGATGATCTCAAAGGTCATGTTGCCAGGTTGATAATCCCTTCTCCAATAGACACCTTCAGGGTCATTGACTGGTCAGTCTTTTTTTCTGGCCATGTCCAGGCTAATTTATCAACAGGCTGTAATCATTTTATAGGGTTCATAGACAACATTTAGCTCATTACACAGCACATTGTCAATAAGCATAGCTAAAATGTTAATAAATAAAATATTTAACCTTTAACTTATCTAAGATGCCAGTCTTTTTAGACATTTTTATTTTTGGATGGTTTTGCTCAACCCAGATTCACCTAACAGCATTTATGAATATGATATGACAATTGTCATAAAACAAACACTAATGCCTTGTGGGAACATCATATGTGCATAATACACTGCACTAAATTACATCTCTGGAAAATACTTTAAGCAATATTGAACTTTTGTTAAACCCTAAAATCTGTATTTATAGTGGATTTAGATGTAGGATTTACCAAAGGTTAGCCCAAAGTGAAATAGTCCAAGCTTTTATTTGTTTGAATTTTGATGATTACGGCTTACAGCTCATGGATTCAAGGTGTCACCCTCTAATTAGCTAATTAACTCAAAACACCTGCAAAGATTTGCTGAGGGCTCAACGGGTAGACTGAGGCAGGAGTCAGTGCAAGAGCCACCACGCAAAGACGTATCAAGGAAATGGGCTATTCCACGTGTCAAGCCACTCCTGACCAGAACCAGCGGCAACGTCAGAAGCGTCTTACCTGGGCTAAGAAGAAAAATAACTGTTATGCCACTTAGTGGTCTAAAGTCCTCTTTTCAGGTCAAAGTAAATTTTGCATTTCATTTGGCAATCAAGGTGCCAGAGTCTGGAGTGGAGAGACACAGAATCCAAGTTGCTTGAAGTCCAGTGTGACGTTTCCACAGTCAGTGATGATTTGGGGAGCCATGTCATCTTCTGTGTTGGTCCACTGTGTTTCAAGTCCAGAGTCAACTCAGCCGTCTACCGGGAATTTCTTTGCTGACAAGCTTCATGGATGCTGATTTATTTTTCCAGTAGGACTTGACACCTGCCCACACTGCCAAAGGTACCAATACCTGGTTCAATGATCATGGGATTACTGTGCTTGATTAGCCAGCAAATTCACCTGACCTGAACCCCATAGAAAATGTATGGGGTATTATCAAGAGGAAAAAGAGACAACAACAATGCAGATGAGTTGAAGGCTGCTATCGAAGCAACCTGGGCTTCCATAACACCTCAGCAGTGCCACAGGCTGATTGACTCCGTGCCATGCCGCCTAGATGCAGTAATTCATGCAAAAGGAGCCCCAACCAAGTACCAAGTGCTTGTAGACCAACATACTTTTCAGAAGGCTAGCATGTCTGTATTAAAATGATTTTTTTTTTTCACTTCATATTAAGATTTTCCGAGATACTGAATTTGGGGTTTTCATGAGCATAATCACCAAGATTAAAACATATTCAGGCTTGAACTATTTTACTTTGTGTGTAATTAGTCCATGAGATATGTTTCATTTTGTCAATTGAATCATTGAAATTAAATATCTTTTCCATAATATTCTAATTTATTGAGATGCACCTATAGAACCTGCACAATAGCCAAGTAGAACAAATAATTTTAAATTGAACTGAACACTTAAATGTACAATGATCTGTAATGACTGAAACCAGCCATTACAAATATATTGTTTTGGTTTGAAACTCTAAGAGCACATGACCCTTTGTAAGTTGCTGGCACGCCTTATCTCCTTTCCCACAGCCGTGCACTTCACCTGTGTGTTTATAACATGTACAGCATACCAAATTCAGGATTTATTGGGGGCACTATAGCACGACCGAGGAGTGAGACAACGTCATACTGTTTCACAGCAGGTGAAGCAGTACAGTAGATTGAGTAGGAGCAGTGCTTCATGAGGATCTGAACGAGGGGCGTCTAATCTTCCAGTGTTGCGATCTTGCAGACAAATGGAAAGGCCTTGTCACAGCTGTTGTCATTCCAGGACCTTAGTGCTGAAGAAGAGCAAAGACAACACACACACATGGTGAAGAAGGCCTTCGACTCACTCCACGCTGCACAATGTTATGTAGTGTGTGTGTGTAACCCACCACTGCTCTGTCTGAACCAGATCTCCACACAGTCCTCCTCCTGAGACAGGCGATGGATGCCGTCGTCCGGCTGGTTTCCGTCCCAGTAGCTGTACTCATAGTTACTGCCGTCGGTCCACTCCATAGTGCCCTCCTGTCATAGGTGGAGACAACATGTGAAGAGACTGGTTCATTTGACATACAGTATTATTGACTGAAATGCTACTTGCTCTTTATTCTTATACTTGAGTTTGAGTGTTATAGGGTGTTCTTTGAGGACTTGTGGAACTGACTGAATAACTTGCACTGTATATGTAAACCAGACTGGACTGGAACTAGGGCAGTACAGATAACATTAACTTGATTTGACTAGTGTGGGCTAACGTTACAGCCAACAAGCTGGTCTGTAGATCTACATGTGTCTTGAGTTTAATTGTCTGAATCCATAGACCCACTAGGAAAACATAAACAATAAACTATCTCATATGGACAAGTTGCATGAATGCAATTATCTCATTGTGCAGATAAATGCGTGATCAGTTTAATTAAAATGTTGTAGATTATTTGAAGATGTGTTGAGTTAAAAGGTCTTTAGGCTATTGTTATTCTTAATGTGTGTTGGAATACAAACTTGAATATACGCTCACCACACTGAACACAGGAATGGACCACAATATTAGTTTCCCTTCACTGGCTGCCAGTCAATTGATTTTAAGGTGCTGCTACTTGATTTTAAGGCATTACATGGAGTGGCCCCATTGTATTTTGCAGATCTCCTTATGCTGTATCACAAATATAGGCCCCTTAGATCCTCCAACCAGTTTCTTTTATCTATCCCGCAGTCGCGGTTGAAAACTAAGTGACTTTTCTGTTGCTGCCCCGAGACTGTGGAACAATCTTCCCTTATCTATCAGATCATTCCCCACCACTGCGTGTGTGTCATTACTTGTCTCCTGTCGTGCAGACCAATCCAGATGTCTGTTGGTATTCCAGGTATACGACTGTTGACCAGGTCATAGACAAACACATTCTCCTCCCATCTGAGAGAGAGATAGAGAGAGAGAGAGAGAGAGAGTATGATTATGCTGTATGATTATGTCATCTAACTCCACCTAGATGAGGGAAAGACAAATGAATGCATTCCTTCTAGTTTGGTGTCAGGGCTGAGGGCCAGCTAATAGCCTGAGTGTGAGCGAGACCTGTGTATCGAGGTGAGTTTGGCAGACTTGAGGCCACTGGAGAACTCAGAGCAGTACAGGTCTGCCTCGGCCCAGGTCCTGTTGAGAGGGAAGAAGCGGTAGCAGCTCCCATCAAACTCCGTCCAGAACAGTGGACAGGACGCAAGGGGCACTGGCAAATGGAGAGGTACTGGGAGAGAAGACAGCAGGGTGAAAACAGTGGGGATATAGCCCTGGGGGGCAGGGTGGTCTAGTGGTCTGGGTGTTGGAAGGTTGTGGATTCAAACCCCGGTGTTAACCTACCCGTAGGAATCCTTGAGCAAGATGCCCAACCCCCTACCCCCCAACTGTTCCTAGTGGTTGGTCGCACCTTGCATATCAGCAATCACCGTCGGTGTATACGTGTGTGTGTGAATAGGTGACTGTGAGACAGGATACTGTAATGCCCTTTGGACAAAAGCGCTATATAAATGCAGTCCATTTACCATTACCCTGTGTTGGACAATGGACAATGTTTACACCAGGTAAAAGCGTGTGAACAACAAGAAAAAATTTAGTGTATGCTGAAATATTGTTGATACATACATTTGATCTTTTGTTTAATACAGTGTACTGAATGCATATAGTTCAATTGTTTTTTTTACAGTCATGTACTGCACTACCCCAACTACAGTAATTTCAGCTAATGAATGTAATTTGAGAAAATATGTGGTTAGGAATTTTACTGTTAGGACATTACATTAATTTACATGTAAAATATTTAAAATATTAACTTTTGTATTTGCTGAATAAGTAAAGGTGGAGTTTCCAACCTCCCGAGGACTACGAAGATATCTGGTCAAATGTAAACTCTTTAAAGCAGCCATATTGTCAAAATATGCACTATTTCAATAAACAAAGGAATTTCTTTACTTTAAATGACTATACCATTTTGTTTTCTTTTAGTAATTTAAACACAGAAAAATACAAAATAAATGTTTTAATCATTCCTCTATGTAAGCAGGGAATTCTCTAGAATATATAGATATATATCTGACATCATGTCTAAAGCCATATACACAATGAAAGCAGGCGCTCTGCAGATACAGTATAGTTTTATGCAGAATTCTTCTCTTAACCTCTGCCAGCCAAATAGACCCACAGAACATAGATTAAAAGTTATACAAATCATACAATAATGAATTTAATAAAAATCCATATCAAGTCAAGTTATAAATCAAGTTTTAAGTAAATATAATTGTGTTAATTCAGACTCAGTGTTTTGCCCAGTCCAACAACAGCAACATTCTCCAGATATAGTGTATGTAAACATCAATGGACATCCCTGCACTTGCAACCTATAAACCCCAAATCCAAAAAGGTTAAGGGCAATATGGATATGTTAGGTCCAAACGCCAGTCTCTGTCATGATATAGGGATATCCAGTTTCAATGGCATGGGTAAGTTACACCCCTGTGACTGCACCATGAATGCAGAAAGAGTATATGTATACATTTTGGAATGTATGCTGCTGTCCAGATGTGGTCTATTCCAGGGACATGCCTGTGTTTTCCAGTAGGACAATGCAAATAGCATTTACTGTATAAGGAGTAGGTGCTAGAGAGCGGGGTTACTAGATTGGCCTGTCTGTAGTCCTGACCTGTTGCTGATCGAGACTCTGTGGAGCATCATGGCGAATTCTACTTAATAAACAAAGGTGTCTTCAGTGCCCCCACATTTAATACGTGTAAGTAAAGTTATGATGTTATACAGTGGTAAACACAAATGTCCCATCATTATCACAAACAATTAAAGTCACAAGGTAATACGTCATATAATGCTTTGTTGTATTGTTTCCCATATATTACAGGCTGAATGGAATATTCAAATCACCTTGATTAGTTTTTAATTTTCAATTCTGTCCCAACTATCTTAGATTTGATGTGTGCAGAAACCCCAGAGGTTCTGCTCTGTGCCTTGACTAGATAGTGTACTCACTGCTTTGCAGATGGACACCCACCTAACTTGTCTCTGGTGAAAGTGTAGAAGAGCAGCACTCACCGTGTGTGATCTTGATGTCGGTGAAGGGTAGACCTCTGACTGTGACAGCCCAGAGCGCCAGGGTGTAGCACAGCTCCCAGTCGAGCATGTTGAACTGTGAGGGAGACACACACCATGCAGATACAGCCTCTGTGAGCATGTGTGCATGGGCAGTGCCTTACAAGAGGGTGTGGAATAGAGACCACCTATTTACCCGTTCGCTCACACACGCTCTTGCACTTCACATGATGTAGGCCTACAATATAGGCAGATCTGGGAGGAGGGGAGGAAAGATAGAAGACCCACGCCCATAAACGCATAAAAATCTATCCTCAACAAGCCTGTTTATGATTATTCATGTTGAACATTGCGTGTTGTAGGAAGACAAATGGCGGACAACACAAAGAGCATCATGACTGTCCTCGACTGTGTCAGTTCCTCCATAGCTCCCTGTTTATGTTTGAAACACAACTTTCAACAACAAGTGTTGGCACGTCTCTAAGGGGCGGGGTAGGACGAGCAGTAACGTTGATTGCAAGACTCTCAGGTGTGAGAGGGGAAAGTGTTAAACGAAAACAACATTTTGGTTTCAAAAGGGTAATTCCAGACTAAATAAATCCCTGCTTGCCAGTAGTCGCGCTCACAAGCTGTGTAAAGTCTACCATACGTCAGTGTTTCCTAAACCAAATTGGGCCTGCCCTGCAACTGACTGATATAAGCAAAGAACTTCTGTTGTGTGAAGTTGCATGACGCAAACACCACAAGATCATTGTCAGTATTAGTTTGTTTAGGACATGATTGATGATGATGGCTACTGATACATTAATTTAAGGTCTGTAGTTAGGACATTTAACCACTAAGTCGTGATTGGGCTGAATTGTGGTTGACTTCATTCCTCTTCAGATAAACCCTCCAGAGTTTCTGAAAAATGTTGAGTCGAGAAACAGGCAACGCAGTTGCAGATTCTTCATTAATATTTGAAAGGATCACGACGTTGAGTCACCCCATAGGAGTATCTAATGCCATGATGGTGACATCATACTTTGTTGACTATCTGCTAAGAGAAAAATACAATTAGAAAATGAAATTGGCCCTTATAGCATCTTCACTTGTTCTGTTACATAACAACCTACATCTTCCACTAGCAAATGTATTCATAATGAAAGTGTTTTAATTAATTTCTACAAAAGTGGAACTTTCTGAGATAAACAGAAATGTTACATCTGTCATGTTTATCAATGCAGCTGTGTCAAGCCCTCTGTGTCTGTGTGTGCGTGTTTGTATATGTGTCATAGTTACATTTCTCCGTGGCCACAGCAATAAATCCATCTAGCGTCCCTCCACCCACTCCTTAATCTGCAGGGATTACTTCCTCAAGGGACAGGCAGCTATATACAGCTGCTTGGGAAATGCACTCAGTTTCCAACTCAGGTACCTATCGATGAGAGCCTGTTTATTGTTGTCAGGCCAGGATTGAATTGACTCTGTGTATGGCACGAAACAACAAGGAAGAAGTCAAACAGCTTCACTAGTCCATCTGTGACTACAGATGTTTGAGGCTTGACCTTATGGTCTGTGATGACCTGTCTCTTCTCTTCTCTTTATTTTCTTCTCTTCTCTCACATGGAATTGACCCCTGGGCCTCCCACCTTCCACCAGCCTGTGGCTTTGTTACTTTGTTCAAACTATTAGCAGTCTTTAGTAGTAGACCCCTCCCAACACACACACACACACACACACACAAAGTGTCCTAGAGTGCCTTTGAGCCTGGAGCCAGAGGGGCCACATTCCTGTCTATGTGTCTATCTGAAGACATACATGTTTCACTGACTCTCATAAGAGGTTATTGGGAGACACACATTTGCACTGTATATATACATATATATATGTATACAAGTTAGAAAAGTTAGGTTGAAGCGAATGTGATTGCTACATGTATTTGCCACAGGTTACTGGCTATAGTCACTGCAGTTTACCTTAACATATTTCTCTTTTGGAGAAAACATTAGCCATAAAAACAATGTTTCTGATGGTTGTCAATATTTTTAAAGATGCTTCCTAAATACTTGATTTCCAGTCACGGGTACCAGTTTCAAACTTGGAATAAGATCTTATACATTTGAACTATATGTACACAGCATAAGATATTTAGCAGCACATATTTATCTATACTGTATATTAATTTTATTTTTATGGTTGATATAAAAATGGTATCTGTCTTTAAAGTTTTACATTCATAACCAGCAATTTAGTCATCATTTTACATGGCTTTAGCATTAGTCAAGAACGAGTAGTTGGAATAAAGGCAATCCAGCCCACCTTCCACAGCATAACAACATTTTCACTTGCATGTGTGGTGGTGAGAGCAGGTGCAAACTGAAATAAACACGCAAACACAAAGAAACACACTGCACGACTCAATACAAAATTGCGTAGCAAACTCTTAGTGGTGTGCCCCTGGTCATTCTTAGCCAACACTCCAAACACACTGGCATCATTGTCCAGCAAGCTCACTATCAGGCAGGAGAATGTGTAGCATAACCATTGACACAATTGTTTTCACGTTGAATCAGAGAAGAGCATAGGTGTGTGTGTGTGTTTGTTTGCATGTGGAGCACTGAGCACAGGCTGCTAATGTCCTGAAATATCACTGGCCCTGGGCCCTGATGTTTTTGAAGGGCCCCGGTGTGTCCACGCTACGTTGTACTTCTTGGTCGGAACATTCTCCTGCACCCTCTAGAGGAGTGGCGTACCAGTGATCTCTCTGCTTTCAGGAAAGATAAATGCCCGCCACGAGTCCAATGAATGTGAACAACAGTGGGCCGAACAGCAGGCCACAAAAACGGGAGGAGCTGGGCCGTCCACATATGCTGTGGGCTGAACAACGCTCACATGGCCAAACACAAAGCGATCATTTGCATTTTACTACTCCAGACTGCAGTGTTTCAGCAGGACAAATGCACAGGCTGACGGAAGAACCAGCGTAGCTGCTTAGCTCACTGTTCCCATTGGAGGGTGTGTCCTTATTAATGGTTGTGTCAACATACTCCATCATAATTATTGCATTTCATATAAGAAACAGATGGCATGCATTTAAGATGTTGAGATGTAATAAAAAGTAGATTTGTAATGATACAAAATTGTGATTATGACTTATTCACTAATACTTAAAAGAGCATAGCTATAATTTATAGCCTTACAATAGCACTGTAGCCTAGCAGGAAAAAGGTCCCCGGTTCAAACCCTGGTCGTCCGGCCTTTCTGTGTGGAGTTTGCATGTTCTCCCAGTGTCTGCATGAGTTTAGGTTAGGTTAACTCTCTCCTGTCAGTGCCATTGACCACTGGACTCTATCTGGAGTTGGTCTCCGAGCGCTGCACAGTGGCTGCCCACTGCTCCCTTGAGAGATAGGTTAAATGCAAAGGATGAATTTCACTACATGTATGTGTATGTGACAATAAAAGCACCTTTACCTTACTAATGATATCCCAGCAGGCACTTTTCCTGCTTTGGGAAGGCTCTATAAGGCACATTTACTTTCTATTAAATTATCCCACAATTCTATCAATTAAAAAAGTTAGGTTGCTAATAATTTGCAACAGGCATGTGTATTAAAATTATGACTAAATACATTCCTTCTTAATTTTATTTTACAGTGACAGATTATTATATCTGATATATTACATTGGAATCCATTAGCCATTTAGCAAGAAAAGCAGAATATAAGACTTAACTCTCAATATAGACATTAGTGTATTTACGCAGCTTTAGTCCACTGGTGTTACTGTTAGGTAACTGCTTGCTGCTGACATAAATAGTCTGTCAGAACCATTGTGTGTATGTGGGACAGATGGGGTGGTTGACTTGGATCATTTTCCCAGTGATGTTATTCTCCAACAGAGCTTCCATGAACAACTGTGATACTGTATCCGTGAATAAATACATAATTTTATTATATAAATTATTTGGATGCAGTTGCATTCGATAGTTGAAGTTTTTATGACATTTTGTGTATACTGGGTATTGTTTGTAGTTCTGAGACATTTATGTTCCATGTGACCTTTTCTACTGTGTGAACTTGTCGACAAATTGACTGCAGGGAATTGGCATTTTATCAATACACATCAATACACAGAATGTGCCTGTACAATTCATGGCTTGTAGTATATTACCCATGTAAAGACATAGTCACAAATGTGTTTGAGTCAATAGCTATTTCTGTTGCTTGACCATGCTGTTACTTAGCAACAAAATAGCGACAAGGAAAGCTTTGGAACAGAGATGGGGAGAAAGAGAGAGAGAGAGAGAGAGAGAGAGAGAGAGAGAGAGAAATACAGTCTCCTCATATTATCAATATCAAGAGCAGACTGAAGGAAAATTACCTTGTATAATGGTATTTCTCTACTTTGCATTTGATGTCTATTATGTGCTGCCATCTTGTGTCAAAGCAACTAAGCAGCATGGGTAAATAAAAAAGGACTCATACTGTATAACATATATAGTTAATACATACAGTATAAACTGCATACTTTATGGGTGGATTGATTGTGTTGGTGGCATTGCAAACATTTCACATGCGTGTATTTTACAGTATAGCACATACACATTTATATCCATGTTCCAATACAACAACACAAAGGACAAGCTAGCTGTCACTCATTATTATTATTATTATTATTATTATTAGAAGTATTATTATTATTATTATTATTATTATTATGATTTCACTGACCACATATTAAAGTCCCACCAGCATGACAGCAGCAACAATCGTGCATGGGTAAAATACTGTACAGTGTCATTTAAAGGGTTAGCATGTTACATTAATGAGAATGCACGTTTCCTACTTGAATTTATTTGTGATATTTTGCAAATGAAGAAGCGCCTCCTCACTCCCACTCATGATGCTGCTGATACTGTCGCTTGGCAACCACATCCCTTGCAATGTAAGGAACCATTTACCTGACGTCGGTAAATGATCAAGCGATATATTAAAATGCATGAAGGGATTGGCGCTTGAAATGGTTTTGTTAACGGTAGATTACGACCTGTTGCGTTCTGGGTTTGTGCGCAAACGTTTATGTCTGACAGGGGGCGCTCTTATAAATCGAGTTATTTTCAGCGGCTCCCACAAGGAACGAAGAAGGAGTGGATGCAAGAGGAAAGAAAGAAAGAAGGCCGACTCCATACAAAACATTAGCATATAGCAGAGCCTTTCTAACCTTTTCATGAACGTTATAATAAAGCCGTATTGGACCTAGCGTGAAGACGGACCTAATTACCGCTGCGGGCGGGTCATGCAGGTCTCGCAAAGGTAATGAGCCGTAAAGCCCCTGGGTCTCGGCTTAGCAGCGCTCACAAACTGCAGCGCAAGTGGAATGATTGGCAGCCCAGGTTGGTATCGCGCCTACGGCCAGGTGGTTTATGGTAGAACGGGGATTCGCGGGGCCTAACCTCAGCTGGTTTATTTGGCTAACAGTTCAGTGGCGTCTGTGGCCACATGGGAGGGAAACTATTCATTACCACATCGTTAGTGTGAATACATTGCATAGTTGTAAAGCCATTTGCTTCAGCGATCGCCCACGTTACTTGTGTGAACTCTAGGTAACCGTAAATTATATACGATTGGTTGTTTACGTACCGTACACCTGCCTTGATGACAGCGTACATTAACTGTATTTTCACTGCTTGTATTAAACTGTTGAGGACATGGTACCGTCTACGATATTGACAGTATCTTACGGTACTCCGTCAATATCGGCGTGTAACTAACTGCAAGAAAGATTTAACATGATTAATAATTGTATCATGGCAGACCAATTCCGCTAAAATGCATGACACGTTAGCGTGATGGTGTAACAAGCTATGCTAAAGTTGGCGGGTAGGCGCACGCTTTGCTGTGCATAACCAGCTATTTATTTGGTGATTGTTTTGTTTGACACTGGGAGGCACTCGAGACAACGAGCGCTCAGGATGAGCCATGGTTGTCATAGTCGGGCTGTCTTTGGTTAGCTTTTTTTTAACAGCCTTCTGCGGCTGTTTGAGCAGGCACCGGTAGCTAGCTCTAGGAGAGTGAGACACCACCCTTTTCTAGCGACCACTGCAAGCATTAGTTTCTAATCCACTTCCGGTTATTTTCGCCCGAAAATAAAGGCCGAGATTATTGTGAAGTACACTATTACGTAAAGGTAATGTATGTCTAGCTCCTGCATCTAATAGATGAACTACGGTAGCTTTCTTCTCAATACAGGCTAACTATTTGGTTCGACTAGCATTCCTTCTAATCTGAGCCTGTTGTCAGAAAGACGAAAGTGAAAGTTATACTTTCTCGGTTATTTGTATAGCCTATTTAGTTTATTAAGGAGTTGCAGATACTTTCCCTAAATTAGGGGTAAGGTGTATTGTCTTAATAAATCCATGGGTTTGTGGTGCATACAAACGCGTGCCTTTTCTATTTTAGTACAAATTTCATTATATTTGAGCATTTAGTATTAGTCAATTGATTTGCATCCTCGATGCATTGTGTACATAGTCAATAATACCACTGGTGTCCCCATATGCATTAGTGGCATCAATCTGTCTTACTGTGACTAGAAATATCTAATCTGATTTTTTGAACCTTCTCATAGTGGGCACAATGTAACCAATAGGTCTATAAGATCTTTTGACAGTCTGAGCCTGTCTGACACACGCTCCATTTCAGAAGTGACAGCGTGTCAAGCAGTCAGGAGGGTCTGAAGTGCAGCACACCCCGAGACCTAGGCCCAGCAGCTCTGTATGACGTGCCATCTGACCACCCTGCCTCCCCACCGCTCCTACACAGCAATGCCTTCACAGCTGCAGAACCGCTCGGCGAAGAGGGTGAGAGCTGATCTTGTGCATGCTGTCAGCTCAGGTTAACTGGGTTCTGTAATATCACACACATGTGAAGTCATGAAATATAATGCACGTTATCTTTCTAAATTATACGGTTGTCCATATTTACACAATATACTGTCCTTTCACGTCAAAGTAATAACCCATATTAAACCTGTATGTGCCATTGATGTGAAAGAATTGCATTATTATACCTGGCTCAGACCATACTTTGACATGAAAGGAGGAATGTGCCTATTGTTAGTTTCTCCTTAGTCATTGTCAATCTGTGAAGTTATTGTCAATATGTCCTTCATGGGCATTACTGAAGAAGTGAAAGGGAAAGTAGACCTGATTGTATCAATGCTGTGGACTGCATGCTATCTGTAGGCCATCTGTATTCTTCTGTTTTTGTGTTTAGTTAAGCATATTATCACTAGTCTTCCATTAGTTAATGTAGTTAATGTTGTTAATTCATGTTTTAAAGCTGTCAAATGTACATGCTGATATCTTTGTAGATGTCTCTTAATTGTAGTAGTTAAAATAAAAGGCCACTATTATTCTGAAACAATAATGTGTGCGTAATCCACCATAATCTCTGCAGTTTTTCCCCCAGGTGGATATGAAGCCAGTGGAGGGGTCTGTGATACAACACTTGGTTGGCAGTCGCTGGGGCAAGAGTTGAGGCTCAATGTCGTGACTGTGGACTTGACATCTTTTCAGCATGGAACCCGTGCTTTAGCTTCAAAGGAGATGAGGAAATCACAGGGTAAAATGCCTCATTCTGGTCCTGCAGGGCAAGGGAGCAAAATGCAAGCAAGCGGTGGCCATGACAACAACATCGGGGCAAAATGTGTGCTTCTCATTAAAGATGGTAAACTATGTTTAAAAAAAATAACCTGTGTGTTATAGACAGAGGTATGGCTCATTCAGAGGAGTCTCGGCTTGCCAACCTCCTGCGCCGCGTGTCCAGGGAGGATGACCGTGACCGCCGGCTCACCACTCTCAGACAGCTGAAGGAGTTAATCAGCCACGCAGAGAACAAAGTGGTTTGTATGCACGCCGATGGTGGTGCCGTTGTGGCAGCTCTTATTTTGATGAAAAGTCACACTACACAATCTTGAATGTTTGAATTGTCCATGCTGCTTGGGAAACCTACCAGATCATGAAAGCATTTTCGTCACCATTATGGTTCTTTTAGTTCTTGTGTCCAGCGGTGATATTTCTAGGACAATTTAAGTAGCACTGGGGTAGATCTAGTCTCGCGAGACCATCTTGATCTTGCAAGCTTACTTCGCTGACTTGACTTCGCCGTGAAAATCAGTCTGTAGAGTTTGGATATCGTGTTGTTTCAGGCCGGTTAACCTTGTGTGTTGCAAATCAGCATCTCACTGATGTAACAGAGGGATATTGTAGGATAATTATCATAAGTGATGAATTATAACTGGTTAAAAGGTATAAACCGGGTTTGCGTCCAGCATGGGGCTGCAATCTGTCACGTCTGTTTATTTCAAATTGTGTTTAAAAAGCATTATGCAGCTTACTAAATAAACCGTTGATGGCAATTAATGTTTGTGTTTTGGCTTTTCTTCATTAACCTCATATGCTACACGATCAAACTTGTAGTCTATTAACTGGAGGGCACATGGTTTGGTACTTTTCAGATTGAAACCGCCATGTTACAGAGTCAGTCTTGATTTTGCAGTACGCTCCGCACATTCTCACAGCAGCTCTAGACTTTGCGCCATGGCCCGCACATTCTCACATCACATTCATTTTGATACATCACCCTTTGTGCTTGAAAACCAGCGTAGGCAACCTTACTGTGCTTACATCATGTTTATACACGAGGCCCCAAGTTTTGTCTGGTTCCACCCAGCCATATTATAAACTCTCCCTCTCGCGCTTAATTCAAATTAGTTTGTTTTTTTGGCTGAGCTTGATACTTGCCCTTGGGAGTCTCAGTAGCATTCCTATATTTGTTTAGCAGCTGTAGTAGTATGTTGAGTGTGCCAGTCTCTGACACACAGCTATCAGAGCCAGGCTCTAGACTGGCTTAGACTGGCTCTAGATCAACTCTGTAGCCATCAGCAGGTGGTGGGTGATGACAGGAAACGCACACAGTTCAACACAGATGCTCTGATAGGCATGGACTATAAGTGTTTGTCTTCTCCCAAAGGCCTTGGTGAAACAGTTGGACACCATCCTAAACACCCTGAATGACATCTTAAATGAAAGGTATACAACTCTATTTTAATAATTTAATTAATGAAATGCTCGACATTAGCTGAAACTTATTATTATTATTATTATTATTATTATTATACTGATTATTCAGATGTATGTCATAGCATGTAAAGTCTGCTCTGATTTTCCCCACCTTGGCCTATCATGAATTAATCTGCAGCTTAATCGCCAACATATCTATTTACTGATCCTCTGTGTACCCTTCCACAACAAATGCAGCAGTAAGCTACTGTGGGAGCTGAGGCAGGAAGCGGCGTCATGCCTGGGGCTACTGTGCACCTCCCTGAGCTACGAGGCAGAGCGCATCTTCAACTGGCTCTTCGTCAAGTTGAACTCATGCGGCCGCGATGAGGTCAAGCTGCTGTACCTGGTGGCAACGTACCGTGCCCTGGAGGCAGCTGGGGAGAAGAAGGCTTTCTCCTCCTTCATGCAGGTACAGCACGCCAAGCCCTCTATTGGAGCAGTCTATCTCCTAGACAGAGGACCATGTGTTGGTACCGCTACATGCTAATGTCTCTGGGAACAAATGGCAGTTCATGTTTAGTACCAGTAGTTTACAGTGCAATTGTAACATAGTATAGAGCGTATAGGCTACCGACAGCCCATGCTGAAATATAAGCAGTATCTCTGGATGGAATCGTTTATAGCTGGAATACTGCTTCTTCATGTTGTTCATGTGTTCTTTCTGGCTTGTCTACCAATGTTTGAAATGTAATCTGCTACAGTAAACTGTTTAGATAGAAAACGCATGTTGGAATGTCAGTGTTATTACAGTTTAATATTATTAGTAATGTTGTTTGACAAAAAAATATTCTTAAATACCACAATTTTGTAATGACCAGCCACCAAATCAGAAATGTGTGAAAGTTAAGCTAGCCAATGAAATTGACACTAGGGGAGGGCCAAAAAAGTCTACAGTGGGCAATGCCCTCTCCTACCCACCTCCTAGGTACAGCTGTTGTTTAGTATCAGTTTAATGTGCTGGGTGTTTATTGAACAAGTTGGGATATTATTGTTGATTGCTATATATTATATAGAAGCTGGCTATTATTGAAGAGCCATTTGGATGACGTGTGTCTGTGTGCTTCTTGCAACATGAGCCATAACCCTGTAAAAGAGTTGTAAAAGCTTGTATGTAGTCTAAGTAACTTGGTGAAATGAAGAAAGGACTTGGGTTGAGGCCATCATCCATTGCTGATGGCTGACAGGCATCACGATGTTTAGCAGGCATCGTGATTAGTGGTCAAAACGGTGTTCAGACAAAGTTTGAAATATCTACTGAAACCCACTTCGTAGTAAGCTTTTACTGAGGCTCGCCAAATTACTGTGATAAGATCACCTTTACTTCTTCCCATCTCTCTCTCTCTCTAAGACACATGCAGATGCACAATACACTCATGCCTTGGCTGTATCACATCTCTATGCCTACATCTGTCAATGCAATTAATGCATTATGCATTATGCTAACGTAATGTTAACAGCAAAAAGAAACAACTTTATAGTTTACTGCTCGTGCTCACTCACTTTGCTGTAGCCTACAATGCCTACCGTGATATGCTTGGTTGTTGAATGATGAATTATATGAGCATATAAATCCTGCACACCACTTCAGAAGAGGCCTCGCTCATTAGGTAGGCTATAAACTCGAAGTAGCTGCTGACAGACATTTTACCGACTACATTTGCAGACTCGGACGTTATTACAGATCAATATGACCAGACCTACGCATAGGTATTACAGAGGAAAAGTAAGGAAACGTGGTGAGTAGAGGAGGATGTCATAAAACTACATTGACTAGTTAAACTACAAAAAAAACTACTACAATTTTATAGTCAATGATAACTGTTTTATTGTAGACATCGCCCGATGCCAATTTAGTAGACATCGCCCAACCCTAGTAAGGGCCTCTTCTTCCAGTGTCCTAAGGGAATCCACCACTGTACTGGTGTGTGTGTTGGCTCAGACCATGTCCTTGTTGTGTGTTGTAGCTGGTGATGAGCAACCTGCAGTCCATCCTGGAGAACCTGGACACACCAGAGCTGCTGTGTCAGAGTGTGATGTGCATCCTGCAGGTGGCACGCAGCTTTCCACACGTGTTCAGCACCAACTTTAGAGTGAGTCCACGGCCTCAGACAGATGTGCTGCTCCAGTAGTGGCACTCAGAACAGCCTGTCTGGCTACTGTGTGCTCAGTAGCCTCACCAGAATGCATCTCTCATGGACCTCTCTTGTATTTCCCTTGCTGTAGGACACAGTGGACATACTGGTGGGCTGGCACATTGACCACACACAGAAACAGTCACTCACTCAGCAAGTCTCTGGTCAGTCACTTTGATATTCCTGCAGAAAATTATCTGTTAAAATGTTGTCAATAGAGCCTCAAGAATAATATTGGTAACAAGCAAGCAACAGATACGACTATGGCCATTAATCTATAATCCAATCAATATTGACATGGCTTCATTTAGCTTGTTGTTATACTGTATACCCTTTTTTCTTTTTTTCTTTTTTTATATCGTCAAATAAGTTTGTATAAATTGGGTTGCAACCAGCCGGTATACAGCTCAGGTTTGATATAGCTGGTCTTTCTAGTGTATTTAAATAGGATATCAGGCTTTGAAATTAGTGACTGTGTCTTCAGGCTGGCTGCAGAGTTTGGAGCAGTTCTGGGTAGCTGACTTGACCTTCTCCACCACCCTGCTGGGCCAGTTCTTGGAGGACATGGAGGCGTATGCAGAGGTAAACCCTTCTTTTCTTACTGACCCTGAGACATCCTAGCTCCTATGTCTGAATTTGTTTGAGTGAGTACCATGCATCTATGTGTACACGCATGCATGACGTTTTCCCGTGTGACTATTTGTGTACGATGTATTGGATAATACCAGTCCAGTTGGTAAGGACCCAGTAAGGGTTGTGGATCTATCTGAAGGGTCCTTGTATGTGAGCGTGTCATGTCAGGGCTCCAGTGTAAGCCTGACCTGTCCCTGTCCCTGTGCAGGACCTGGGCCATGTGGCGTCAGGGCAGGTGTTGGACGAAGACATCCCCCCTCCCGCAGTCTCCCTGCCTAAGCTGGCGGCCCTGCTCCGGGTCTTCAGCACTGTGGTTCGCAGCATAGGGGAGCGCTTCAACCCTGCCAGGGGCCCGCCCATCACTGAAGCTTACGTTACTGATGTGAGAGGAAGGCTCTGTGCGTTGGTGTATAGGCATGCACCGATCCATCGGAAGGATATCGGAATCGGCCGATTTCCATTCAAAATACGAGATCGGTGGTACTCCGATTTTCCTTTCTAATGGCCGATATGGAAAATTGATCTTTGTCAGTTAAATAGCTGTCACGGGCGGGTTGGAAAGACATAGCTTTCTTTAAATTAATGTATCGAGGAGATCTATACAAAAACGTATTTGGCAAACCTTCAGGTTTTTGACTATCCTCGACCTTTCCAAGATGGCGGCACTCTGTTTTGTTCTGTTTACACTAACTAGATTCTGGAATATACACGTAATTCAGCGTATTCTCCCGAATTCGGTGATCCATAATTGAGTCAGCACAGACAAAGAGTCACGTAACGAAGACATCCCGCAGGTTGCCAGTTTGTATTCTGACATTAGAGGACAAAATGTGACGGTACAATTATAACTTGTAGAGTTTGTCCTGTTCATATTTCAATTAGAGATGGCCCGAATGTCATTTTTTGAGCTTCGAAACGTCCATAGTAATCACTAGCGAATAGACGAAGAACGAGCTCGGCTCATTGCAACCACAAGATCTGAGCTTCTCCGCTGCAGGTCTCATTCTTCATATACAGCTCAACAGACTAACCTAATCCCACACACAGCATGTTGACAGCCGACACGACACCGTTTATAGTACAATAAAGCAATGTACAGTTAGCCTGCACTACCACTGTAGTACTACAAGCTGATGTATGCTACTGACTGTACAGGAGAATGTTCGTTTGTGTATCTTAACTAGTAGCATATCTGTTATGCTTTAATAAATATCAGCACGGCTCAGCTGTGAGGAGGTGGATGTGGGGGGGGGGAGTGAACTCGCGTGCTTGTGAACATGAATAACTCCACAGTTTTGGTCAGACCAACTCTAATATCTTCACATCAAATGAATACCCAAATAGTCAAGTATTCTGGTCCAGTCCTAATTTCAATATGTATAATATATGGAGTCCCCTCTACTTTTCTCAATATTGCTAAAACTTTAGGACACTTGGAACTATGATTTAATGTTTAAAAGGTTTTTTGAAAATAATTTCTCATAGAAATGCATCTTGCGTTTATTCATATTGTATTATTTATGACATAACACATTCTTGAGCACAAAATTCTATCAATAAGCCACGATTGTGTTGTTTAGGTGCAAGACTTGTTGAAAAAGTGAAATATGTAAAGAGTAAAAATGTGACTGGAGCAAAATGTATCTTACATTTTTGAATAATATAAAAAGTATAAAATCGTTATCTGCTGATTTTGCAGATTGGTTATCTGCTATCGGTAAAAAGAGAGAAATCCAGATCGGTGCATCACTATATGTGTAGGCATACAGTATGTGTTGGTGTGTGTGTGTGACTAACGTGCTCTCACCGCATGCTAGGTGCTAAACCGGGTGCTGGCCTGCTTGACCACAGCCAAGCAGGTGCTGTTCTCCGAGGCCGTGCTGACGGCGGGGAATGAGTGTGTGAGCGTGCTGCTGGTGAGCCTGGAGCCCTGTGGGCCGCTGACAGAGGCCGTGCTGACCTACGGCCTGGACCAGCTGGGCTCCTGCAGCGCCTGCGGGCCAGACTACTGCCTGGCTGTGCTGGGCCTGCTCACCCTGGTGAGATCTTGTCAGAGAGCTTCTAGGATGATGGTGGATGCTCTGTTAGGCGTTGGCCATGCAGTGTTGACATGCTGGTTAAATGCACTGTCTAAAGCCTACATGTTGTTGCATGCTCTGGTTCTCTAATGAGAGAGTGCGACGTGTTACCATGGCGCTCTCATCCCTATTCTTATGGGACGGTGTGGTTTTTATGGGATGTTCCCTCCTGTTCCCCAGATTGTGGACCAGATCAACACCAAGCTGCCTGTGTCCTTTGTGGAGAAACTATTGGCGCCGACTTCCCAGCTGTTGGAGCTCCGCTTTCACCGCGACAAAGAGGTGTGTGTCTCTGTGCATGTGTGCGCATACGTTAGTTGCGTGCTAGTGCTTGAAGCCCCTGTGTGCTGGTGTTCCAGGTGATGTGTGGCGCTCACGGCGTGTACCAGGCCCTGCTCAGCCTCAAGAACATCCCCACACTGGAGGCAGCCTACAAGCTGGTGCTGGGCGAGATGGCGTGTGCCCTCTCCAACCTACTGACTCCTCTGGCGCCGGGCCCCTGCCCAGAGATCCAGCACCCGGCCTTCTCCTCGCTGAGCCTGCCCCCTGACAGGGCCCAATTCACCCTCATCTTCAACCTGAGCGCCCTCACCACCATCGGCAACACAAAGAACTCTCTCATTGGGGTCAGACACACACACTCACACACTCTTGCTTGGGGCTCCTGCTTTCACACCGTGTGTGCGTGTGTTAGCAGGCTATTCTGTGTACACACAGTATATTGCAGTATATTCCTCCAGCCACTGAAGTGTGCGCCTACCTGCCTGTGTTCAGATGTGGGCTCTGTCTCCTACCGTGTTCGCCCTGCTGAGTGGCAACCTGCTGGTGGTCCACTCGGAGCTGGCTGTAGCCCACCCTGCTGTGCAGTACGCTGTGTTGTACACCCTGTACTCCCACTGCACCAGGTTGGTCAGCCGGCATGTTGATGTAGCGCAGGGCGTGGGGGGGGGGGGGGGGGGGGGGGGGGGGGGGGGGGGGGGGGGGGGGGGGGGGGGGGGGG
>JAODTR010019721.1:0-24942 GCA_025399935.1 Amblyopsis rosae
TGGTGGTATTACTTTATTTTTTATATATTGTATTGTTTTTACTCATTTTGAATTGTTTTTAATGACGTTGTAGTGTGAAGCACTTTGTGTTACATGAACTTGTATGAAAAGTGTTATTTAAATAAAGATTGATTGATTGATTGATTGAATTCATCTCAATACATCTTTCCTGGTTAAGTAAAGGTTAGATAATAAAAAGCCATGTACCTGTTGAGGAGAGGAGCCCCCCAGGTAGGGGGGATGTTTTCAGCTGTGGCCTTAGTAGTGGTGGTGCCGCTCTCATAATGACCGGAGATGCTTTTCGCCATGTTGCCCGCCACCTCGGCATCTCTCTAGTTGGAGCCAGTAAACACAGGTGGAGGCCAACATCATCAACGTATGTGCACACCACCCATAAAATAGCCATAATATGCATATGCTGACCGTCCAATTACTACGGGCTCAGACCTTCACAAAACCTACACATTTCTCTTGTTTTTAACACAAGAGATCTCCTTGGAAAATAAATAATAAATAATTAAAGGACATACGAATATCATAATAATAATATGACCAGACACCCAAATGCAAAGCAGCTGTCTTCTCTCCGACAATAAAGCCGATATAACCCATACCTTCATTTTGCTGGAGACGGTGTCAGTGGCTTTAACGTTCAGACTGTGTGTCTTGTCCTGCAGGACGTTAGTCGGGACGGGCTTCATGCGGGCGGCCGTGAGTTGAGCAGGCTCCGGCTCCAAGGACTTCTGGCCCTTATTCTTCCTTCTGGCCGGGGCTCGTTTCCCTGCCGCTTGCTGCTGCTGATCGGGCTGCTCGGTAGCCGGGTCTGCGGAGCGTTGTCGACCCACTGACTTTTTCTTATTCTGGGAAGCCCCCTGGTCCACTGACCGTCCTGCTTTCTCCTTGGCTCCAGCCCCCACCATCTCCTCGCACTCAGGAGCCTGGCTCCGCTCACTCAGCATCTCCTGCAGTCGCTGGCTGAGCTCTGTGTGGAGCTGCTTGTGACTGACAGGGTCCTGGACCATGAGGCTGTTAGCCGGGGCCGTGAGGCTGTTAGCCGGGGCGAGACGCAGCTGCTGCTCCACACCCAGCCTGGGCTCTGAGGTAAAAATGAGACGCAAGTCAATATGGGTCTTGCCTGAGCATGATGGGAGCCGTGTTCATGACAACACAACTGTGACGTGGCTTTGGCAGAGGAATTTCAGGGATGATGGAGACAATACAGATGTTACAGGATTAGAAGGTTTAGAGTGACCCAGGTCACAGACCAGTTCCAACCAGTTTGTTTATGAGATCTTAAAGTCGTCTTGATAATATGTCCAGGCATCAGGTCTGTGACCTATTGTACTATCAAATAAAGCTTTATTCACTCAGTTAATCTTGGAGTTCTTTTTGATCAGACTAAATTACCACAACACACCATCTACTGTGGGCTGTGCACTTGATGGAAATACTCACAATGGGACGAAAAGCATAAAATCCTACAATATCACAGCAGCACTGCTTTCAATTAAATTTTACACAATTAACAACAATAGTGTTTCTAAGAAAGAAAGAGCTTCATTTGTACAGTTATGGTAAGCATGGAAGGCTTAACCCGATTTCCAACGGGCGCGTTTTTGTCGCGTTCAGCCTCCGTCATGGAGCTCTAGTCAATGCAAGTGAACCTACCTAAGTGTCCCAGGAGGGTCCCAGGAGCGTCCCAGGAGGGTCCCAGGAGCGTCCCAGGAGCGTTCCAGGCTCCGCTATAAATAGGTCTATTTTTGATGGAAGCAGCTTCTAAAAGCAGTCAACAGCCAATAAGATAGAACTTTTATAATGTGCTTGGTTTGTTGCTATGGAAAATAGGTGAGACACAACCAGACGCTCCGCTTGTGACACGCCGCTGCCCATGGGGTACTTTGCCGCACAGACGATGGAACAGTTCCGCACCCGGTGGAAATCTGGATGATATGGGTACTTACCACCTCTTGGTAGATATTTCGTTTTCTGTGTGGGGATGATCATTTCAGTCACAGACAGTTTGTTCCATTGGGGCAATCTAGGGCAGACAGAAGCCCACATTCACCTGGACGTAATTGTTCACGCTGTATGTTTGAGTCCCCACCGTAGGACACAGGTTTATAGACAGTGTTAAGCTAGAACTACACCAAGGAGTGGGATAGCGACTGGGAGTCGTCTAGCGTCAGCCTAATGACCATTTCTGTCTAATCGTGATTGTGCGTGTTCCACGCAGGAGTGCATGCTCGAGCGAGGACGCTCTTTCAGATACCTTCTGAGTTTTGAGTCTGCGCGGACACCCGAGAAAACAGTAACGAGTCAAGTTAAGCTCACTCTCTGCTATTACTGACAACTAGTAAATAGCGAGCCACAACACTGACGCCACAATCTAGAGCCTACTTATTTACTGTATATAGTTCTATGAGCCTAGTTCTTGCGTTATCAAATGTTGGCCTTTCAATGCCTTTTGTTACCACAACAGTAAATGAAGAGAATATGGGATTCATAGGAAACAGAACAGGCTAGCAACACGTTGCCATATGCATATATATATCGTGATCTGGGGGTATCATGTTGAAATGCTAACAGACAGAAAACAGTTTACTTGTTTGGGCTGCTGTAAAAAATAAATGTTCCCACTATTAGGTTTTTGTGTTTTTTATATTGATATTACTCTGCAAGAAAGCCTGATAGCTTTTACCTAGATTCTGATTGGTGGTAACGGTAGTGATTCCTATGACCTCTCGCTGCAGATTCAAAACATGAATCGCTAGAAATAGTTGATAGATCTACGGGTTTCGGTTGCCATCAGCAGTCGGTCCAGCGGCTACATCCAAAGAGTCAACTAGCGACCTGCCAATTTCTGTTGATAAGCAGAAATAGCACGCTCCCACACGCACGAAAATCGCTGCGGTGTAGTTCTAGCTTTATGGTGCCTATGACATACATGCTCCTGTCGGTCTTCTTAGCAGGTTGGGTGTCAGGCACAAAGTTGTGATCTGCAGGGTACAAAGGGGGATGTTCAGTGATGAGGCAATAATAATAACAACATGTTCAGGTATTTCAAAGAACCAGTGAAATGCTACCCAGAGGTTCCTGTTGCTCCTGGTTCGCCTGCACCATCTTCACGGCGGCCTCCAGTGGAATGCACTGCAGGTCAAGCACCAACACACACACTGAAGATGCTATGTCACTACAACTAAAGTAATACCTAACACCAAGTCAGTGGGAAAGCTTCCAGACCTTAAGCAAACACTGCACTGAATCTTGTTAGTTTACTTAAGATGTGAATTCTATACCTTTTTGTATTTATCTCCAGTGTATCTTGTTGATGCTTTGCTTGGCTGAGAAATGCAGAGAAACATTTTGATAATAAAAAAAAACAAACAAAATGTAATCCTCAGAAATCACAAACAAAATTGAATTTGTCACTCTCAAGGAGCTTGCTAATTTCGAGCTCAAATCAAAACAAACTCTCTTAGAAGCTCCGTCCCACACGTTGAAACGCATTGGCTGTGTTGTTGTGAGCGGTTTATGTTCCTATTTACGGAGCCAGAGCTGTGGAGAAGTACCATCTTATTTTTTCAACACACAAACGGTAATGCAAGGAGCTATTTGGTGAATTGGACAAATAGTGCATTAGCTTACAATGATCTTACATTAGCTGACTATACCTTTAAGTGGACTGCTGTGGCCATCAGGGTCTAAATACCTAAATACACGATGTAGTATGCAGTAGTAGTAAATACACATGTAGCATGCCCAGTCCGTGAGTCCGATATGCATCCTCGTGTACCTGACGTCCTTTGCTTTCAGCCACTACAGCCCTAGGCGTCGTGCTGTGACTGGAAGACTTGGCGGTAGTCTTCAGCTCTCCGAGGCTTAGCTGGTTCTGCCTGTTGTGGGAACACACCATCTCCAATGCTGGTTTCCCCATTAGTCTGCTAGGAGTGTCTGGCAGAGAAATAAGATACATGATTATGCTTGTTTTATCTCAACATATAAAAACTGGAAGAAGAAGAAGAAGAAAAGAAAAATTAAATACTTCTAATAATATCTAGGTATGAGGTACAAAATATATTCTAGAGCTTTTACAAATATGTTGTATGTTTAAGATAAACATCCCCTATCTCATGCATGTCTAATTCTAAGAATAACACTGGGATATAGCCATTTCTAGCGTATTAATAATTCTGTCATAAAATGAGATTAGATATATTAGCCCGCTATTATTGCCTAGAATTAGACATGCCTGACGGAATGGACAGACACTGATAAACGGAGCGTCAGCCACCAATGCACACACACACACTCTTCAGTGAGTTTCCAGCAGACATAGGAGCTCCTTGTGTGTGATTTAGTCCTGAGACTGTGCGCTCTCAACTCCATCTCTTCACTGAAGTGTCAAGTCAGTCAGAAAAAGGCCATACTTTACGTTAACGTTTTGTGAAACGGGTTCATGTTGAAAATAACCTTCAACAGTGTAAAAATGGGAGTGAGTGAGAACAACCTTTTCAAATACATTACATTATATAAATTGAGACTTGTGTATTTTAATTTGTGTCATCAAAACATGCATTTGTTATCATGGGTACATTTACACATAACGGTATGAGCATTTCCACTGTAGTAAGTATTTGAGGCCCTGGAAGTAAAAAACATTTTAAATTAGGTTCATATAAATAATGCTAAATATATATTTAATAATATTATTGCAGCAGTAGGCAATATAACATATTAATGGTAAGCATTTGTATGTTAGTCAGCTACTGTAAGATAACTGCAATACTAGCCTGCTGTGATAATATTCACTTTGTTTATATGATGTGACCACACAGCATAACAAAGTTTCTGCAGTCGTTGCCTCCTGCCTCTGGCATATATTGAAACTATTGAACAGAGCTGAACCAATCGGTGTTGCTACAACTGTTCAGATCGCCTCATCTAGCTCTACCACCATGTAGAAACACGCTGGACTTCAACGTACACGTCAATCAAAATACCTCTCCTGTCAAGTATGTGGATCTTGACGCAGACTTTACGTAAGAAAAGGCCGGCTCTGTGCGGCTCTACCCGTATGACAGCAGAGAAGGGGCTGAGTCGCTCCTTGACTGGCATGATGGCCAGCTCTGGTACTGCAGCATCAGCCACCATGCAGTACTACTGCCAGCCAAGGAGCAAGCCTCGCTGTGCGTTGGCCATTCACCTACCCGCTGGCATGACCGCAGAGAAGGGGCTGGTGCCGCGCCCGCTGCCTGCCGTGCTGCTGGTGATGTATGTCGTGGAGGCTGAGATCCTCCTCATGGCTGGATTGCTAGCCTTCTGCAAGCACAACCACACCCAATGCCTGTGTGTGAGTCTACAGCAGTCTCAGCTATTCAACTCCGGTCCTTGAGTCCCCTGCCTTGCATGTTTTAGAACACACCTGATTCTACCAGTCACACCTGACCCATTCATTTGAGTCAGGTGTGTTGGAGCAGGGAGACATCTACAACATGAATAGCCCTGGTCTACAGTATACAAGCAGCGTGTCTGATAGACAGCTAGTAATACTATACAGCATGCTACACTAACATGCAATCTCAAACATATTTGGTTTCTGTATCCCCCTTTAAATTATTTCCCAAGCCCAGGTACCCTGTCACTAGACATAGAGAGATAAAAATTTACCTATAGGATTTGATTATATAAAAATGAGTTTTGAACGTTAGGCTTAAATTAAAGTAGAAAATACGCCACAATTATCCTTGACAAAATGTTTATGTACCTCAAAGTGCCCCCATGGGTACGCCTACCCCAAATGAGTTATGGCTACGCATGCAGCGCAACATAAATTACTGGGCACTTTATTCAGACTTCACATGGGCTTATATTAAACTCTCTATCTGTGAGTTAGGAATACAAGGGGGTTTTAGGGTGCTCTGGTCCAGCATTTATTTAAACAGTGACAAGTGACAATTCTCACATCAACTAAATGTACAGATGCAGGATTATATAAATTATTAGGATTAGATTAGGAAACCTAAAGAAACCATAGTAACCATCACCGAGAAGGCAGCAGGAGGGGCAAGTTGCCAACAGGGGGCAGTAGGTCTCCTGATCTTCTCATCTGTTATCATAGACATCTGGCTCTCAGGAATAGCCTGTGTGGAGGAGAGGCAGTGGCAGACATAATTGATACGCTGCAATGCTCTTAAGCGTCTGAAGTGTCCACCAAAGCGGTTTTTTTTTTTTTCCTTGAATTCATTCGAATGGAAGCGGCGCCAGGAGTGTGGCGTGGCGCTGAGCGTTTTTTCCAAGCCGAATGTCAGGCGCTGAGCATTTATTTGAGTTGAACAATTTTCAACTTTAGGTGAAACGCCGCGCCCATCACTGTCACTGTTTCCCCGGCCGTCCAATTGCAGCGGAGAAGGGGCAGAAACAAATACAACGAGCCGCCGTCACATCCTACTAGCACACAACGACAACAGCTATGGAGAAGCTGATAGCTGTCAGATGACATCCCTGCCGACTGTCATTACAATAACCATACCATATACAATACCATAACAACACTAACACAAAAAATTTGTAGAATATTACAAATGAAATCATTTGTTGATAACACAAACTATCCTGTCTATTTGCAACATATTAATTCCCACGAAGATTCTGTATCATAGCAACCAAAGCGCCTCAGCTCGTCTCAGCTGAAAAAGCGCTGCGCTTCCAAAAGCACTTCCTAGCGCTGCCAGTTAGGAGTTTTCAGCAGAGCAACCAGCATTTTCAGCTGAGGTAAAAAGCTTTGGTGGACACGCGGCCTTACTGTCTTTCTAACGCACCAAAGCACTCTGGACACAATATTATCATACACAATTTCAACCCCTGGATCCTTCTGAGTCATTTTGACACTTGTAATAGGCAGGTTTAGCAGATGGCTGCATGGCCATTGTATAAGTGTTTGAGTGAGGCCATTGTTTACCTGGGAACCGCTGTCATCCATTAAGATCTTGACAGTGGTCTTCACCACAGACGTGCTGCTCTTGCCCACAAATACCTGACAGGGAGAGAGAAGCATGTGGATGCAAATCAATAGACCTCGCCAGATGATAATAATGGATGATGTAAAAAAGATATAGTCAATCATTCCGGAGAAAGCTTGTTGATAATTGAACTCGATCAGAACAAAAACACCTCTATAGGGTGCTTCCTCAGAAGCTACTGTTTTTTTTATAAGGATATCATTGATTTTCTACAATAGATTATATCTATGAAAACAATGATATATGCTATCAACAAATGCTTATGATAGCCTAGCTTCCATCTAAAAGTATCACCATGTCTTTGGCAATTATTTCTCCGTGAGTGAGGGAGATACGAACATCTGGCTGTAAATACCGTCGCAGACGGCAAAAAGTTTAATTCAATCTTATGACGGAATGCCATTTGCCGTTGCGGTTTTCGGCCGTTGCCGTTTCCAGCCACGACAAATGTTGCCATCCACACGAGAGCAAAAGAGGAGGAAAAAAAAAAATCTGCATCTGGTTTGCCATCTGCAGTCCAGTTCCATGTGAACTAGTGGTGGGAATCACCACAATACGGGGAGACCCCACAATACGATATTATAATGATATTTATGTCACAATACCATATTGTTACGATTTTAAACATATTGCGATATTCTGCAATTTAGAACTTTTTCCAAGTTCAAATTATGTGAGCACAGCATTAGTAAACTAAGTGTTTTTCGGGGTGTCTTTACTTTGTTCTTGGCGTGTCCAAAGACGCTGCGAACCGCCTGTAGGACGTCCAGGGAGGAGCTGAAGTGGACGGTGAGGCTGGAGCCCTCCACCACGCCAACACACGCCACCTCCAGCAGCTTCACCCTAAGCACCTTTCTCCTGCCTTCCTCTGAGGGGATACAGTCACACACCAACCATGATTAGCATTAACCGCTATCGAACATCAAAAATATAATTAAATAATCTAGTAAAAAAATACAAAAACTAGCCTGATGTAACCTGAACCATAGACTACATCTGCGGGACATAAACAGCGAGCACTCGTCCGTGTTCGCAGAAGTAGATCCGGTTTTAATTGCAATTTCGCTATGGAAACCTTATAAGTTGTTTGGATAAACGTTTTGTGGCATACTTTGGACACGTGGATCATGGAGAGGCAAAACCTATGGCGCAATAGTTCCAGGAAGTACTTGGTGGGCAATTTGAATGTATATATACATATATAACTTCATTTTTTGATAATTAGTAGTCAATAAATGCACCGATTTACATTTGGAAAAACAGATTGGCTCTAACAGTCTCCCATTAAGAGTCTCCCACATGAGAGTAAATGACCAGTCAAAATGCAATGGTTACCTGTAACAGTGTAGCTGTGGACTTCGTTGTCAGTGATGCAGAGCGTGTCCCAATTGTTCTCCTATGTGCAGGAATAGGCATTCGTCTTTATTGGCAGACCTTGAAAGGCTTATACAGAACTCAGCAGTCTAAATTAGTGGCTCTCAAACTTGTCAGCTCGCGACCCCCCAAAAAAAAAAAAAAAAAAAAAAATATATATATATATAGTATAAACTGTACTACTAACAAATATGGCTAAATTATGCTAATTGTAATCATTTTAAAATTATATTTCATGTCTGAAAATCATCTTGTGACCCCTCCTCTGTGTCTTGCGACTCCCACTTTGAGAACCACTGGTCTAAAACATACAATTAAATCAATATGGACTAAATCCTCCACTACCTCTGATTCCTCATCAGTCAAAGAAAAGTAGAAGGAGATACTCTGACTTCTCAGGTTGAAGTCGATCCAGAATTCCTCCAGCTTTTCATCCGAGGGCATCAGCAGCTAATATAAAAAATCACCACAAAACAACCAGGCACACTAACGTCATGGAGATTCAGCTTGTTTGGGAGGTACAGAATGGGCTAGCTCAACCTACATAGAGGGGTTTGCCACCGTGTTTACTCATAGCGTCGGCATTAGCACCACTGCACAGAGCCAGCGGGTGTCAGTATAATGGCCTATAGGTGAGAAATCTTTTCCCTTTGCAATGTCAGATTTTTCCATGATGCTAGGAGGATCTATACAATTCCAGAGACATTATATAGAGGAGACATGCCATTTCGAGAATACTGAATGGAGCTTTATGGGAGAGTTCTGAAATGTGACAGTTGGAAGAACAGCTGCGCTCAGTTGAGGTTTTGCGGCAGATACAAATTGTGGTGGAATGGCTGAACAAGTGTGAAAGAGGTGGATAATATATTACAAATGCACACAGCAGCTGCCAGCTGCCTACCTATAGTGTTAAAAGTAGATTTTGTACAATGAATTAATGAAAGAGTCCATGTGAAATTAGTAAAAATATTACATCCTTCTTTCACCAAGATCATACCGGCCGGCAAGGTGAAAAATGAACGCCCACACAACACATTAATCCATATAAAGCACACCGATAAAACTAAGGCACACAAACATGGCTCGCAAATTGTACTGACAATTTTTATTGAGTATCATTATTTCTTATGAATGAATAGGATAAGCGGTTAGTTAGTTAGTTAGTTACTGTAGTTCATCCCAAATGATCAGATGATAAAGACGACCTGCTGCTACAGAAAGCGAAAATTGCTATCTTTTGTAAGTACATTGTCAGTCTCTATTCCTGTTTTATAAGCACAATACTAGTGTAATTAAGATATCCGCTGAAAATATATAATTTTTGTATGTTAATAATATACAAAAGCACATCCATTGTGTTAGCAAGGCTGTATAGCAATCTGGTTCTACGCACAGTGCATTCTGAGGATTTTGTTGTGTGTTTCTAAGCAGTTTGTTTTTCTTTTAGCCGGCAACAGCCGTTAATGAAGTCGATGTCGTAAAATCTTGGAATTATAAACTGGAGACAAGCTGCTTTTACAAGCCTTATTTTGAGGCAAAATCACCAAACCTTTTAAGGTGTCTTTATCAAATTTGACTCGCAATCGTATACGTACAATTCTTATGTCCCAATGATCACTGAAAGAGTGGTTATGGCTCTCTCCCTATTAATGCCATTGAGTACTTTCTAAATAAAAGTCTGGAAGTTAAAAGATGGATGCCGACTGGCGAGACTTGCCTATAAGGACTTTGAAAATACTGACCTCATGTTTGTCCAAATAAGCCTGCAAACACGGATAGGAATAAACTCTGAAGAGACAAAAAGAATATGTAATGGAATGTACCTCTGTCCATGTGATAGTTACAAACTATATTATATTAATTATTACAAAATGATCCCAGTGTTATACCAGTGGGGGAACAGTTTTCACTGGGTTCTCTCAGCTATAAAATAATAGGAAAATATTCAAAAGGAAAATTATGTACAGGAGAAACAGCAAGCTATGTGTACCTTCTCCTGTCTCCATGCATCCCATTCACCATGTTCAGAAACTTGCGGCAGTCCTGAAAGCACACATTCAGATTAAGAGCAGCACAATTATAAATCCTTCCAATTATAATTGGAGTAAAAATAAATATATACTGTATGTAAATGCAGGTGCCGTTCTTGACAAACGTGTGTGTGTTTACCGTCTCAAACTCTGAATCGCGGATCTTGACAAAAGCTCTGGCCACGTACTCCATGGTGAACCAGCGGTCTGCCAACTCCTTCCTCTGAGTAGGAGTAGCCATTCGGCATAGTGCCTCCATCAGGGCTATCTGGAAATCATAATCTGACACAAACAGTCTTAGTCTGGGTGTGTTTGTGTTAGGGGTGTAAGAAAATATCGCTACCTGAGTATCGTGATATTTTGGTTTGCGATACTGTATCTATTCCCTAAATCATGGTATTGATAAAAAATATATTTTTATTTCATTAAAATTTTTACTCAATTTATTAGAAGGGACCATGTACAAAATACATTAACCTCAAAAGAAAGGAAAGATGCTTGTTACCTGATTTTGCTGAAAGCTAATTTCCATCTGAAGTCCCTGAGCAAGTTTACATAAGTGTTTATTTTTTTCAGCGGCGCAACACATTAGCCTTGCTATGTGTTTTATACAAATTAGAAATCGCCATATATCGCCTTGCTTACAGTATTGCAATATATTGCATCGTGGCCCCTGTATCGTAATACTTATCGTAATACACAGCCCTAGTTTGTGTGTGCGGTTCGGGTTACGAAGAGATGACGGTGTGCAGGAAAACCTACCACCAGCCTCCAATATCTGGCCCGCCAGCTTTATCCTGCGGAAATATAAAATCAAGTATTCACAAGAGAATAATAAATAAAAAATACAGTATGGTTAACCACAATGTCCTTCTAAAAAGAAGCTACTGTGATAAAGTAGTAGATGTAACATACATGACATCTGAGGCATCCTGTGAGGACAAAATCTTCTTCTCTTTTTTTAATTCTGCAGGAATCTTGTCCAAAATTATGTTGAGTTTCCGAATAGCCTACAGTACAAGGACATTAGAAGCATGGTTATTCAAGGACATACAGTATAAATGTAAGAGAATACATTGCTGGTTAAAATTGGTCCATACTGTACCTCTCTTTGAATCAAAATGTAGACTCTGGGGTCAGCAGCCAGTTGACCAATGGGATACAGAAGTGATTCAGTAATTTGATAGAGTCCTGTAAAAAAGAAAATGAATTCAACACATAAAAAACATCACTGTAGAATGGCTCACTAAATGCATTTAGAAAATCCTGCAGATTTAAAGTACAGAATGAGATTAACGGTATTTTAAGTACTTTCTTAAAGAGCAGAAAATAATGATGTATTAGAAGGAGCCCACATTTGAGCAGATTTCAAAGGAGTTCCAACATACCATCTATGTTTGCAGTGTGGACAACCTATAAAGGGATGACATCACTGTTGATCTACACAGAACAAAACAAATGCTGTTAAATGGTGAATTTAACTGCAATACGTCAGCTTACCATCACTGAATCAAAGAAATCATCAGCAAGGTTGAGTAAGGTTTCATCTCTCTGAAGGCCACTGCGGATCCAGAGCTGGCGGCATTGTTCAAACCAATGTACCATGTGCACACAAAACCATTTGTGTCAGCAACTCACCAAATGTATGCATGGTGTGGCTACTGTCTTATAGTAGAAATTGTGTAATTGATGGCATTGAGGTTACTTATCATTTTGACCAGGCCCTGAGATACCATGCCTGATAGTCCTTGACCTCCAGGTATAGACAGATTTTTGCCACACTTGTAAAGGATGGTGAATCCTACACTGGCAGATTTGACATCTTTGCCTTTTAAACCCTTGAAAAAATAATACAGAGTTTGTTTTTATCTTTCAAACAAGACCATTTTATGTCTTACCAGAGATTGTGCCATCAGGGCAGATATTACCTTGTTGACAAGTTTGTCCAATTTAGAGAGGAACAGTTTAGAACATTTTATCCTTGTTTCTTCAATAATGTCCTCTTGCAAGAATTCATCCAATGGTTGGAAATTGCCATTCTTCAACGCTTCATCCACCAGCTTTTCCAGCTTTAGAAGAGAAGAAAGCTCACAAATTGGCTTGGTAATATCAGAATTCCAAATATCATAATAATCATCATTAATGTTTAATCCATCTTGTGTGTTGTAGATGTCTGTATTGTCGTTTTATGTGTATCACCTGATTCTCCTGCCCAGGCATCATCCTTCCTGTTTTTGTATTATACTCTGGTACTGGTTGGTTGTCTTATCTTAAGTTCACAACCAACAAATACAACATATATATATATATAGTTAATGATTTTATAATATTTACTTAGAATGTCAGTTAGAAATTGGCTGTATTGTGTCTTGTGGGTTGGAATGTGTTGACTGTTAGCAAGCCGTTGGCTCCAAATAGTCTCTCAATGTAAATCTTAACCGTACCGTCTACCGGTAGCTAGCATTAGCTTGATGCTTACATTAGCTTCCGAGACGCGCAAAACTCCGCATTAGTTACAAACTACAACCTAATGTGGTTATAAATGTTGTCACAAATATGTCAACATCGTATACGCCATACTCAAGTTAAATACATTACTTACTATGATTTTAATAACGTTGTAAGACACGAACTTGTGTTAACATAATATACAGTAACTGTCAATCATTTTCTTCAGAAGGGCACCGCGCGAAAATGCACGAAAACGCGCATGCGTACAATGACAGAAGTTGAGGCAGTCATGTTGAACAAGACGAGACGATTACGAGAAAAGTGAGACAAAAACAATGTATTAGTGTGCTGCTTTATTATTACATTAAATATAACGTTGTTTGACATATTTTACAATATGTATTGCATAGTTTGGCTTGGTTACCTTTCGAAATAATAATAAGCAGTATAGTGGGTCTCTATATTTACAAATATTTACATATTGCATACCGGTACAGGTGTTGTGCCAAAAAGTGACTTGCTGATAGAAAGTGATCACGGTATGTAAAAGTGCATTTTATGGTTATATTCCCTATATTTTAGCTGGTAAAAATTAATGGATTCATTATAATCTACGGCACAGAAAAGGCGAAATACTATAAATGAAGAATAATTAAAAAATATTATTTTTGTATTTTTATCTAGGCGGCCTATAAACCATCATGTTAGTTAGACTAACAGTATGCTATATTTTCGAAATATCTATGCTAAACAAGGATATCTGACATAGCAAACAAACAATTTACAAATTATGCATGAATTATAGAAAAAATATATATATTTAGAAAAATATAGGTATATAGTCCAACTAACTAACATGATAAAATTATCCTTAATTTATAGTATTTTACCTCCTCTGTCCCCTAAATTATAAATAATCCAGTCATTTTTACAAGTTAAAATTTTGGGAATATAAAAATGCACTTTTTCATACCGGGATCACTTTTTATCAGCAAGTCACTTTTGGGCACACCGGTAAGAGGCTACACAACCGAGATGGTTGTGGATTTCATTTACCACTAGGACGTTCTCATTGTGTGTCAGTTTCATGAAAGTGCAATGTAAAAACACCAGGATTAACAAAAAGACGGCCTACAAACAGATAAACTAGGACTCTGACTTGGCTACAAATCACTATGTCAATTGATTAGGCTATATATAATTATGATACATATAGGCCTACATATATTTATTTTGTGGTGATTGGCTTTGACTGATGCAGACATCAGTTTACCACCTGTTTCTTTTCTTCTCAACTCTGCCAGCAGCGATACTATTTTAGTAGCCACAAATAGTGCACATTCGACTGTTATAAACTAACACTACACAGCATAAACAAAAGAAAAGGTGCTATCTATTTATCTCAGCAATGTTTGCCCCAGCCTCTCAAATTAAATGAAGTGTACCATGCTGTCCTCACATTCTTTGGGTACAGTGAGCTTGTAGTTATGGCACACTAGTTTATAGTTCTGCCCGTTATTGTTGTCCCAGTATTCTCTTCCGCAGACTTTGTATCGAATGGCGAACTCTAGCACGGCTCCCGGCTGCAGGAACGGCGGGACTGGGAGATGGAAACGAAAGGTGTCACAACTAAACCGGCCACCCTCTTCCCCATCCAAGGGCTTGGTTACCGTGGTTACCCAGGAGGCCTTGGTTTCAGTGCACGTCTTCCACTCTGTGAAGGAATACCGAACGCTGACCTCCTTCTCAAAATCCAAATTCAGCACCTGGGTTATTCCGATTATGCCCATTTCAAAGCACAACACTCTTTCCAAACACACCTTCTGCCAATGGAGGCAGCCCATGAAATGTGGTTGGTCGCCGGGCTGTTCGGCAAAAACCGGCTTAAAATATGGCAAGGAGATCTCCAAGTGTGTGTCGTTTGCCACTTCTGCACCCATTAATAGCCTGAAGGCAACGTGGTGTGGTATGAACGGATCTTCTCCAGTTTTGAAGATCTTAACATCTTCCAGGTCGAGCCCCAACGAATCTACAAAGCGCACGCCGATATTTCTGGAAAGTTTCTTCTTCTCAGTAGGGGACGGTAGAGACCGTGAGCGTCTCCGAATAATGGATTTTGGTGCGGGTTCGAATGAGAGACCCCCGTGGAATTCTTGTGCCCTGGGCGGAGAGACCCGGGTCCCCGGGGGTCGGATTAGAACGGGCTTCTTTTCTATGGGTTCATGAATTCTGAGCATTTTATTCAGGCTGATGGTGGTGATACACGGCCTTGGTACATCGTGGGTGGGTTTGCCACAGGGGATTTTCTCCAGCCCAATGCACCACCGTCCTACATCCATGATCTCTGATATCTGGCGTCCGACCCACCTAGAAGACAATTTGCAATACTCGATAACTCGATATTCACAGCAGCAGTTTTTAAAACAATGCAAAATCAAATAGTTTTGAACAAAATCATCTGAAGTGATCTCTCTCACTTTCAGTGAGGAAGTGGGCGTGTATCTTACGCACAGAGAGCGCGTACGTGCGTGAATGCATACAGCTCTTCCTAAACACATTGCCATCTATTTAACATAAATGGATTTGCATTAGGCATTATTTACACCCTCCCTCACCATCAAACGACACGCAGCAAGGGATTGTCAGAACTGTCGATCTGGTCCACCGTTTACAGCAGTGTGTCAATATGCACCATCGCAACTGGCCTTCGCTACCAGATGAATATAGCCGATCTATAAATGTTCATACCACTGACACTCGTCCAAAACACACCTTTCCGTTACGCATGCTCTCGTTAACGATCAGCTAATGTTCGCGCAGTTGCAGTGACCGTCTTGAGGTACGTCTTATGGGAAGTTGAGTTTTTAGCATTAAAAAGCAGAGCTGGTTTAAATTACTCAAATTATTATAGCGTTGTGTTTTCCATTTGTCGCTTTCACTGCTCTATATACAAAAGTTAAAGCCAAATATCTTTGAAATTGTCAGCATATAATTGTGTAACAAAAGCGATTACTTCGTTCCTACTACAGCTCCCACAATGCCACTCCGCTTGTACTCTGGTACGCACCTAGGAGCCAGTCAGCGGTAGGTAAACAAACCTATTTGACTGAACCGGACAGTCAAACAAAGCTTTTATCTGCTCGTCCGTCCAGGGTTTTGTAACGTCAATAAATGTCATTCGGAGAGCAGGCACACGTAAATTAACTGAAATATTTTGGACTGCAATAGAGACCTCGATTGACGACATACCCTTGAAACGAGTCGAGCTCGTACAATAAAAAAAGCATCGACTGCGCACGATGCACTGCAGCATTTTAAAGAAAATTGAGTTTTTTAGTCTAATTCAAAGAATAGAGTCTCTCATTCGAGATGTGGGCTGGGTTCTATAGCTACAGTGTAATATATTTGCATTGCACTAAAAACCGCACTGCCCCATTGCGATTTGCAAAATGGGACCCATTATGCAGGAACGCGCAGCATCCGCGACACTGAAACGCGTTTCCTCTAAAGAGAAGATTCGGATTAAAAACGCTGAAAATACTGGCCCGGTGCCAAGGTATATATGCCTCTTTCTTTCCACATTAACATCGCACAGAGATCAACACTTTTTGTATTTAGCGTGGATGTATAATAATGCGTGTGTCCTATTTCTCTCCCCTCCTATAGTTCAAAGAAAAGCAACAAGTCGAAGAAGACGGGGGGTCAGGTGAAAAATGGCCTCCCGGGGCCAGGTCAGGAAAAGGACACAGCACCACCGGTTCACAGGGTGAGCAGCTCGCTATAGTCACCGTGATTGAAATCCTGCAATCGCTTTTCCAGTTCCAGTGTGTTTATTATGAGGTCAATCATGGCAGGCAGTGACTTGTCATTCTGTTCACAGGGCATGCAATCCAGAGGAGGCAGGGCAAAGTCCACTTCCACCACTAGAAATGCATGCAAAGGCTTAAGGTACGTGTGTGAAACCTACCAGTGCGCTGGTTTAAAAATAAACATCCCTGATGTCTTTGACACGTCCTCTTCATGCCACAGTCCCCAGCTTGAGAGACCGGTGAAGCCTCTAATCCACAAGCAGTCCTCAACACGGAGGAAGGAGGAGAAACGAGAACCAACCCAGCAGCAACCGCCGGCGTCCTCGCCATGCTACAGCGACCACGGCCGCGGGGGGGGCCCCACGACGCCGGGCAAAAGCCGGCAAGCCCTCTCCCTGCCCCTGTCCCCCATCACTGGCCTGCATCACACGCGGACGCCGCCCCTGCCCACCGCGCTACCCTACCACCACCACCACCACCACCACCACCAGAGCCGGCGGGAGGAGGCGCAGGAGGACAGCGACAGTGCCAGCGACCTGTCGGACTCGGAGAGGCTGCCCGTGCTGCCGTCCCCCTGCACCCCCTGCACCCCGCCCCACTTCAACCTCCGGGCCGAGGTGATAAACACGGCCGATTTCCCGGCGGACTTCCCGGGCCCTGGCGACGCCAATGGGGATGGCGGGGTTGAGAAGCGCGGCTACAGCTACCCGGACTTCCTGCCCCCGCCGTTCAGCAGCTGGAGCCTGCGGCAGCTGGCGGTGTTCCTGCACACGGAGGGCCGCGGGGCGCCCCGGCCCAAGCCCGTGGGGCCCCTGGAGAAGTACCTGGAGCGGCTGCTGCAGCTGGAGTGGCTCCAGATCCAGACGGTGCAGGCGGAGAGTAGCCGCGTCGCCGCCGCCGCCGGGAGCCGCCCCAGGCAGCCGGGTGGCTTCCCTCCCTCCGCCCCCTCCCCCGCCTCCCACCACCCCCCTCCCAGGCCCCACACGGCCCCCTCCACGCGGCTCAACTCCCCCAAAGGCCTGCGTCAGGGGGGTCCGCAGCGGGCCTTCCCCTTCGCCACCCCGGTTGTCGCGCCCAGCAACCCTCCGTCCCCGGCCGCCGCCCAGCCACCCTCACACCACCAGCCCCACGCCCGCCCCCCGGCGTGCCCCCAATGCCACGTGCGCTACCCGCTGTGCAACGGGAGCTGCTCTGGGTACGCCTACCAGCGCCACTGCAGGCTCAGCCCGCTGCTGGAGCACAAGGCCCGGCCAGGGGGCGCGCCCGCCAGGCGGAGCGAGAGCGAGGGCCGGGCCTCCGCCGAGGCATCCTCCCCAGGCAGCCCCTCTCCCGGGGGAAAGAGCCACGCCAGGCACATGCAGGCGGCCGGCAACGTGCGCAAGCCCCCGCGGGAGCCGAGGGCGAGTGGCGACACCAAAGGGAGGGCGCCCAAGCCGGGGGCTGGGATCACTGCCGGGTCGGAGACGGATGTGAAAGGGGAGCCCGGCGGCGGCGGCGCAGGCAAGATGGCGGCCACAGAGAAGCGCATCCTCTCCGGGTGTAAACGGGAGCTCGGCACTTCCAGGAGGGTAGACAGGGACTTGCTGAAGGCAGAGGCGGCCGCCGCTCAGTCCTCTAAGTCTGCCACGAAATGGGCCGCCAAAGAGCCCCAGCCCCACACCAAAGTGGTCGGCAAGCAGAATGGCAAAGCAAAGAATGTGCACATTGTCGCTAAGTAACCGCTCAACTATAGCGCTGGTTACTCTGTGGTTAGTAGAGCTTAATGTGTTTACCTGTGTATTACTAGCATATTATTAACACATGCACAGCTGTCTAAATTAGTCATACTCTTGCAGCCATCAAAATAGTGATATCACAGATGGTAATACTGTAAACAGTTATAACACTGAAGCATAATATAAGATTTCGGTAGACAAAAATTATGCAGGTTTCCTTAAGCTGTACAAGTCCTAAAGCTGCACAATGCCCATAACCCTTTACACACTAACAATCTTATACTGCAGCATCTATATAAGCTAACTTTCTTACACTGTGCAAATATTTTCGTAAGAAGATACTATTTGTGTTAAAATAGCTATAAAAGAGTTATGTCTTTTGACAGTAAATAACCTTCAGTGAATGTAAGCATCGCGTTTTTGTCTTTGTAACCAGATTTTGACCATTTCTAGTGGAGTTGTTTTTGATGTTGGAATGTATTTTTTCCTCAAATGCTTTAAATTTGTGTCCTTAATGGCGCTTTAAAATGTGTCTTTAGTGCCTCATATTGTTCAAAATGTGTTTTTATTTGCTGGAGAGGATAAACAAATAGTGTTGTTTTGAATATTGTACTTCTTTTGGGATATAATTTAATGTTTTGAATCTTTAGTTAAAAGGGCTTATGATGAATGAATAGGCTAGTTCTAGTCTATGATATAGGTTGCCTCAAGATGAGCTATTCTGTTGTTCAAGAGACAGTGTAATGTTTGCTACCAATGAAAATGCATATTTTTCCAAATTTTGTATAAGACATATTTATGGTGGCTGTTGTGTTGGATTTATCATTCACATTTTTGTTTACATTTTCAGGCACAAAATGGAAAATATTTAGCTAAAGAGCTGAATGAATTTTTTTTTAAGCCAGCTGCCCTGTACCATTGATCAATAGAACTTTAGTTTACACATCATACTGCCGCAGTAAAGCTAAAATTGCATTTGTCTTTAGTGAGATTTAGACCATAGTGATACCATACAGTACTTGAACACCTATAGAATACCGTGTTTACATTAGAATGTCTTGTGACTTATCGTGTGATCTTTCAACATTGCACTGGCATTAATGTGTATCAAGCTTCTCACTTACCAGTACTATTCGTGCAAAGCATCAAGCCATAGGCCAGAGGAAAGTTGTGATCTTATCATGAATGTGTACATAATGTGGATATGCACGCTGAAAGATTGTGCTATGTATATTTTCTCAATGTTGAATGCAGGTATTTGTAAGGCATAGAAATAAATATGTTTTGCACTCATCTGGCATTGTTTGAATGAAGTAGAACCTCAACAAGTCAAAGGAAATATTTAATAGAAAAATAAATGGGTCATTTGACATCAGAGCAGCACGTTCTGTGTGCAACAAAGCTGCCTTCACATTCGCTTCAAAAGCTGCCGTAGTTGTTTTGTCCTGTCGTTTACACACCCTGGAACAGAATGAACAGACATTATATCCTTACAGAATCAGGAGGTCTTCCCAACCTTTCCTTCAATAACACTGACGTCACATTCCACTGTGTCTGTACAAATAAACCCCCTGTGATGATCCCCTCCCAAAAGATTTAACAGGTTAATGTGCGGCGTAATGGCGTTACCCAAGTGAGTGTTGGCAGTGAGGCAGCAGCTGCCTATGGTGTCCATGTTGACGTCCTCTCTGTGGACGGCCCCATCGTTCCACATGAGGTCAAAGCCACCCACCCGCTTCTCTCTGCCAGTCAGCCTGGTGAAACGAAGCATAGCTGCGGCAATGAGGCTGTAGGTCAGTGCGGCCAAGTTGTCCTATATCGTACGGCTGCCCCTCATGTCACTAGTAACCCAACACAGCCAACGTCTAGGTTAACATCAACTGTGATGGAAAATGATGGAAAGGCAAATTAATTAAAAAAGAAAAATTATCTCCTAAAATTCTCCCATTGCCATTATGTCATTCCCACAGCAGGGATCTCACTCCAAGTAAAATGTGATATTCCCTGAATTTCCCTTACATTAACTGAACACAAATCTCAAATCTAAATTTCCAAGACCTGTAATTATTGTAATAACTGGCCACAAGAATGATATGTGTAAAACAGACTGAAAAATGCTCCATAGCTACATGTACTACTCATGTAAACATTCAGTCTTCAATATTTGTTACAATGCAAGTCCATATCAAGTAACATTTTCATAATCGGCAACTAAAATGTAAACAAGCTGAAAACAAAATTCCCTGTGATTTCCATGATTTGACTATCCTTGCCAAATTGGTATGGTCTCACAAAACTTGTCAAATCAGTTTCAGTTTAGCAGGCAGAATCAGACTTGAAATAGTTGCGACTGAGAAAAATGTATCTGTACTGATACCTACCGGTGTGGTTTAGGTGCTGCCAGCGAAAGCAAGTCGAAAACAACTATAGCGATTCATCAGACGTCAACGTAGATGCAACGATAGCATAATTTTAAGGCCTACTAGAATCTATTAGAAAAGCAAATAAAGTCACTAAAGGCATTTCTCAATGGAAAATGTGTTTTCACTCTTCTGATACAACAACTTGCTCCGCTGGTTCACTGGTTCGTCCAATCACCTGCAAAGGCTTAAAGTGCCGGCCCCTTTCAAACAGTTTCCATGGACGGCACATCCAATGGTTGTGTGCATAGAACTATACAAGGCTGTGTGTAACAAACATCTGACGACAATTTTTTAAATAAAATTCCCGACTTTCTACGTCTGGAATAGATTTGTTAAAATTCCATGATATTCCAGAAATTCCCTGACCAGTGGGAACCCTGCCACATGCCGGCCAGAATGAAGGCACAATATACGCTTTACCTTCCCTCCATGTCCACTATATGTAGAGTGTCTTCCAGCAGCTGGTACTTCATTTCATAATCCTCTTGACTACTGGCTTTGAGGCATGGCGAAGCATTCACCTCGATTAACCACCTACAGACACATGAGAAATGGAGCGTGAGGACATCTACCTCATGTTTACTTAGCCTTCCAGCCCAGAACCGCAGCAGGGCGCTCCACAGACATTGTAAGGTACGCCGAGAGAGTAGCGAGCATCTCCCATGAAACCTTTTCAGTTCTGCTTAACCTCTGCTGGAGCTGTGGTGCTGGCAGTAGCTCAGGGACCACATGGGCCTCGGGAGACATAGGTGTGAATCCATGTCATTCCCTGACCATTCCCCGATTTCTCTCTCCCTCTCATATTCTGTCAAGCTATACTGTTTTATCCTCAGAAAAAAAAAAGAAAAAAAAAACGCTAATTTAGTTCATTTGGATAATCTTGTTTTTAGATACAAAATCTAGTTGGATTTGTTTCTAATATAAATGGCTTATCTAGTGATATCATTTAAGCAAATGTGCACTAACTAATCTTATCAAGTGAATTTCAATTACTGCACTGGCAGCCAGTTTTGCTTGTTTTAAGCTTTAGTCAGCTCATAGCTAATATATTTGCACTAATATTTGATAGGGCATTTTTGCAGTGTAAGCTGCAGTGGTTTAACAGTTTTCATGGGAGGTGTACACAGGTTATACTTCCCAGTACATTAATAACTAAAAGTCCTAAAAATAATAACTTTGGTTTGATTTGTGTGTATAAAAGGCACACATGCTTGTGTAAAGCTATGTAGACCAGGGTGCCTACGTCCCCCGTGAGTGAGTGTGCGTGCTCTTACGGCTTGAGGTCTTGGTCTATCAGAATGTCGTAGCCGTAGAGCTCGAAGCAATGCTTGTCGTTGATGATGACCTTTTGTACGCTCAGAAGGCTGCGGACAAAAACGTTGTCCATTTCCTTAAACAGGGCCTCGACTGTCTCTGTGCCGTGTCTGGCAGTCAGATACAGACGTAGCTTCTGTATCTGCCATTTACAGCCCTGCATGGTGAAGGAGAAAAGGCATGAAGAGGAGATCAGAAACAGGGTTGAAGCAGGGATATTATATAGAGACCAGTTAAAGAGTCCTCAATAGAACTCTATGGGAGGAGTACCAGAGACATTATATAGAGGAGACAGACCACTTAGACTCTAGTTCTATTGAGGACCCTCTAAGTCTTAGACGGTCCTCAATAGAACTCTATGGGAGAAGTACCATAGAAGTATAGTATAACCTGTCTTTTTCAAACTTATTTTGGGGCAAAGACACCAAACTTAAATCAGTGTTCATTAGATTTGACGGGTGATTTTATACATGTAGTTTATACAGTATGTCCCTGTGACAATTACATGTGCAGTTATGTCTCTCTCGCTTTATTTAGATATGTCTTCCAGTTAATAACTGCCAAGATGGCTGCCAAGCGGCCAGACTTGCCTATAAGGATTGATATAAGCTTGACAGACGCTAGCAGGAACCCGGGGAACAGCAAATTAGTTTTGTTATTTTCAATGACATTACCTTTTCAGGATCGTAGTCCGGTGCGGTTTTCTGAACAGCTACATTAGTGAGGTGCACAACTAGAGAGACGTTAAGGAGAGCTGGGGAACGTTCTCATTATGGGATCTTTAAAGTCATGGTTAGTCATTCTCAAGAACGCTTGCTAACTTCCAGCTCACATCAAAACAAACTCCCTCCGCCCCCCCCACACATTCAAATACATTGCGATTGAGCATTGTTGTTGTGAGCGGTGTTTGCTAGTAGTTTATGTTCATATTTCCAGAGCCAGGGCTGTGTAGAAGTACCGGATATTTGGTGAATTTGACAAAAAGTGTGTTAGCTTACAATAGCTGACTATACCTTTAAGTTGCCCCCTCCCCACCAACCTCCCCCCTGAGAAATTAAGTTAAAAGAGATTGAGAAGAGACCAAATTGGGTCACATCGGGCCTATTAAAAACTGACTGCCTTGAATATTTCATAAGAGGCTTGTTATGGGGACAATCGCCACACTGCATAGAACTGTTTAATCCCTATGATGCTTTACAACTAAAGCTTTGATACTGTGAGGAAGGAAACTGCTCAGGGGGTATACAGTAGAATGGATGGTTAGAGCAGGGTGAGAGCAGGGTGGATACATTGATCATCAATGCTGCTGAGTGTGAACCGGGTACTGGAGAAACGGCCAAAGCCGTCCCGATACAACCAGGCCTTTAAAGGGCTGTACTAAAATATGGGTACACACACACACACACACACACACACACACACACACACACACACACGGTTACATTTTTTGTCACAGAATACAGTGTCATCCAAACAGTGATGTGTCAAGCTCTGTACTTACAGATGTGACTAACACATAGACTCTCAGATCAAATTTTCTGCCTGCGAGAAAAAACATGTCATTAGTAACGCAGAAGGGCTGAACTACTTATTAACTATCATATATAATTTACCTACCCTCAAATATTATCATGGTACTGTATATAGTATACCAAGAGCAGTCTGCTCCTTAGCTTATGTTGCTATTGCTATATATTGGTCACTATAGTGACTTTGTTAAATTAATTGCACAATGTGACTTCTATTCATTTTGATCAGTTGGGTTAAAATAGGTAATACAATCATGTTTTAATAATGACAAATGTGTGTAACTATTTTTTAATTATATCCATTTTGGCTCTTCTCTGCTGCTGTAGTAACACCCAACATCCCCTTGCACATCTCTAAACCTCTGAGAACATTACAAAAATAAAAGAAAGCCTTTGTACTGATGTCATTAACTCTTAGAATATTGTCATATTGTATACTTAGTCTTCAACCAATGTTTTGCCGGGAATTGTATGGTTTATATTAGTTAATGTATGTTATAATTAAATGTGCATCTCCAGCCTGGATGCTGCTGTCAGAATCCTACCAGAGTGTTGGTTGCTACGACAACTGGTGCATCAGCCTGTGCTTGCTGAAGTACAGTACTAGAGCACTAAATGTAATGATTGTACTGTATGTCGCTTTGGATAAAAGCCTCTGCTAAATCACCTCGGCTGGCCGGCTGGCACTGCCATCGCTACGAGCTCTCAAGACTCGCTCTGGAATGTAAATGCAAGTTACCGCCAATTAGGTAGGGGTTTTCTATGTAGCGCTGAGCTACGTAGCTTTCAACTTTCATTTCATCTGCGGCATTCTTCTGTTCCTCTGTGCGGGTGCCTTCCTGTGGGAACACACACACACACATTTGCATTTAGTCATTTACCAAGATGAATTACATTAACGTGGCTTTATATGACTCTCTGCCCCTACATGTCACATTAAGCACACCAGCATCTCAGACCAGAACAAAAAACGTTGTGCAATATCTCTCAACAGTGCCGCCCCACACACCAATACGCATTGTGAAGCGAAGCGTAGTACTCTGGTAGTGCTACGACTTTGTTGTTGTGAGCAGTGTTCGCCGCTTTGTTTATGTTCCTATTGACGGAGCCAGGGCCGTGTAGATGTAACGCAGGGGTGCCCAACCCTGGTCCTGGAGAGCTACCGCCCTGCATGTTTTAGATGTCTCCCTGCTGCAACACGCCTGACTCTAATGAATGGCTCGTTATCAGTCTCTGCAGAAGCCCATTGATTTGAGTCAGGTGTGTTGGAGCAGGGAG
>JAODTR010019742.1:0-24939 GCA_025399935.1 Amblyopsis rosae
CGTTAATTAAATGTAATTGTGATTAATTGCAACCCATTCATTTATTAAATTTTTAAATAAACATTTTTAAAAAGTATCTTATGGTTTGTGCTGCATTTCTCTATACAGCCAGATGTTGTGTCAACACCCAACTTTGTTGTCGAAGTAACAAAACAGGCTGCAAAACATTCCTTGGTGTTTGACTGCCACTATCCTGAAGATGAGGTTAGTGTTAAACATTCATCTGGTTGAGAATGTAATATTCCACATGTACCGCTTTACCGTTAAAAGAACCCGAACTCTTAATGCCTGTCTCTGTTGCGTCGCATCAACGATCCGTTTTTGCTCAGTTCTCTGTACTGCATCCTACCCCAACAACTGTCAGAAGCGGAGCATCTTGCTGAGTTTCCATAGCAACAAACCAAACAGAAATTGTGAGTTCTATCTGATTATCTGTTGATCGCTTTCAGAAGGGTCTGCGGAGCTGAGTGGAGATCCGCCTTTGGGATGCTTTGGTGGTTCACTTGCATTGACAAGAGCTCTGTGGTGGAGCCGGAATGTGACAGACGCACCCGGTGGATATTGGGGGTAAGATGTTGAAGTACTTGAATTAAACAGAAATCTTTGATTTGTACTTCTAGATAAGTCATGGCGAAGGAGAAGAGGAGAGTGACATTTTTGCCATTCGTGAGGTCAGTTTCCAGCCTGAGGGAGATGATGACTGGAAGGAGACCAGCTATACACTCAACACAGACTCTTTGGACTGGGTAAGACTTAAAGGCAGGGTTAGCGTTCTTGCTGACTTCGAGCTCAACCCAAAACAGTATAGCTCCGTGGTCTTCCGCGGCACCACCTCACATACAGAAATACATTGTGATGTGAAGCGTAGTACTACGGCTTTGTTACGAGCGGTGTTCAACACTTTGTTTATGTTTCTGTTTACTGAGCCAGGGCTGTGTAGAAGTTAGGTGTACGAAAATGTCGATACACCTGAATATTGTGATATTATGTTGCGCGATACTGTCAATTCTCTAAAACACCATCCAAAAGAAAGTTATTTATTTGTAAAAGGTAACATGTACAAAATACGTTAACCTCAAAAGAGAAAAGGTGCTTGTTACCAGATTTAGTTTAAACTAAGTATCCATCTGCAGTCCCTGAGCAAGTTCACATTAAGGGTTTCTAATAATATTAACACGACACACATTGGCATTTCTATGACAGTCTTACACAAATTAGAAATTGCAATATATATTGTGGCCCCTGTATAATGGGAGATAGCCAGGTGTTTGCCAAAACACAGCCCTAGTAGAAATATGGGATTATTTTTGTCAACAAGCGCAGAGAATGGTAAACTAGTGAAATGGAGTAGATATTTGTTGAATTGACACAGCATATTGGCATACATTTAGCTTTCAATAGCTCACTACCTTTAAGCCTTTAGCTTTGTTTAACCTGCAGAAACAGTGACTGTAAGCAATATTTTTTTTTTGTTTTGTTTTTGTTAACCCTTTCACCTCTGTCTGACAGTTAACAATCTGAGTTTTCTTTAAACTGCTTTTGTTTTTCAAAAACATGATTGTAATGCTTATACAAAGCAGGTTGACATTTATACTGGTATTTATTGTAGGTATATTTGGTACACACTAAAACTGCTGCTGTATTTAATATATTGGGTATAAACAATACCAACAATTGTGTATTTAGATGTTTAAAGTTCCACTGCTGGTGTAGCTCTGAGCAGGCTTTCTGTTTATTTGGTGTCACTGCCAGCAGAGGGCAAGCTGAAGTTGCATACTTTGGTTTCAATGGGTTTTGTAGTTTTGAGAGATGCTCCCTTAGAAATACTAAAGATGATTTTGCTGTGTTGCTTCAGGCCCTCTATGATCACTTAATGGACTTCTTAGCTGACCGGGGAGTTGACAACACCTTTGCAGATGAGCTGATTGAGCTCAGCACAGCCCTCGAGCATCAGGAGTACATCAAATTCCTAGAAGACCTGAGTGGTTTTGTCAAATGCAACTAATGTACAGACATTCCCTAGTTACCATAATAGCTGTTGTAAAATAAAATGAGTCCTGAAAGGTGTCTAAACTGAGTAATGTATTAGCTTGAGCAAGGGAACCATGGATTACATTCAGTACATGGTGGTCTGACTCAGTTCTTCAGAGGAAAACACACAGAACGTGTGAATGTAGAGTAAGTACAACGGGATGTTCCTCCAGACGATGTAATCTAAGTTATGGCTCCCGGTGTTCAGGAACAAGGTAGGCCAACCACACAACATTGACTGGAGAACTAGAGATAAGTATGATGGTTCTAAGAAATCAATATATTAAAAAAAAAATCACTTTTTTTTTTTCTTTTTTATACAATAGCTAAATTCCAAGATGGGGTGGGTGGGGGGGGGGCGGATATCAAAGCACTCTAAGGATCTTCACTGGGTCTGATTGACTTTCTGGTAAACCAACGTTGTCCATACCTACATTATGTCAATATAAATCTTGCTGCAAATGTACTCTGCATTACTATAAAATACATTTGGTTAATGTACTGTCAAGGCCACGTGTCATCAATGTACAAGGACATTGTGTAATTATGTAGAAATAAGCAATACAATATGTATTAATTTCTAAATTGTACTCAATATTTTTGTGTGATTAAGCTGTAAAATGGAAAATCAATTGTTGATGTTCTGCACCCACCAAGTGATGTACATCTAACTGCATGAAATTATTAACGCCAGGTCTTTGTCCAAGAAAGTGATTGATAGTAATTGTCAGAAAACGTTTGTTCTTGACGTAAATGAACAAAATTCAAAATTATGCATTAAAGATGGCATAAGTCTCTCAAATGTATGAATTTAAAACTTCATGCATCTTTTCACGATGGAATAGCCTTCATTTCTGTGAATAAAACAAGCATAAGTTTCAGAAAGTTCTTTGTTTCTGGTCATGTTGAACCTGTAATCGAAACAATAAGCAGATGCTCCTGGTTCAGCAACATTGTGCTAAACACAATTTTGGCTATAAAGTCGTGCACATGGATTAAGCCTAGTCCAAAACTAAAAGAAATGCTCAAAGATAACTTTAAAAAAGTCTTAGTCTAGCATTATGTTAATGTGTGTGAGTCTAGCATTATGTTAATTTGTGTGAGAAAAAGCCTGGTGTTTACTCCCAGTAAGAATCTAATACAAAGTTCAACAAGGATAGCAGTCTACTTACACAATACTACTTTATTGCTCAAAACTGCAGTGCGCTCTGGTGGTGTTGATAAGGTATACTTGTAGAAGGGTGAAGGCCTCTCAAGTCACCACGGATTTTGTCTTAAGTCTTCAGTAGCCTCAAACGAGAGAGACATACAGTAGGTTCACCTGAAGCAGTTACACTGGGGGAAGAGTCAGTTGAAGAGATCCGTCCACTGAGGATCAATACGAAAATGGCCTTGTCAGGAGGAATGCCTCCAGACTTGTCTGAACAAAGTACACAGAACCAGATTCCTGATTCGGAATCTGAATCGGATCCGGAAGAGGAGCCTGCGCCAACCTTTGGTACCGGACGGTCTGTGGGGACTTTTCTCGGCACCCAGGTCATTCACAGCGGGCACTTCATGGTGTCGTCGCCTCACAGCGACTCGATACCTCGGAGAAGAAAGAGTGGAGCGACGGTTGTATATGATTTCGACACCGTTAACAGGACATGGTGCCAAACTTACAAATTTGGCCCGCTCAGTTCTGGAAGCCTGAACATTGACCCCACGCTGACCCGGTTATTTGAGTGCATGTCACTGGCCTACAGGTACGTCAATGACGCGACACAGCATTCAATGCTTTGTGAGTAAAGTCTCCAGCTACTTTAAAAGCCAATAAAGTTTGTGAATGTAGTCTGTACTGCAGGTGTAGCCATACTGTAGAGAGATTATGCTGTCTCTTGCGAAATATCTTTACATTGTGAATGGACTTCGGTTAGTTTGCAGCATGAGAATGGTGTAGTCTAATTTATATTGTAAATGATATAATTGCATAGCCTATAGGCCTATGCGTTTCTTCGTAAGGTTACAATTGTAAAATAAGGGGCTGGGGTGGCCTTGTTCTGATAACATTCAAAGAAGAATACAATCCTTGAAACTAGAACATTTGCGTACTTTCAGTATATCTTAATTCATACAGCCCTAGATGCATTGATGTTGCACAAAACATTTGCACAGAGGAAATACTCTTATTTGTGCTGTTGTATTCTTATTTTTTTAATAGTCTTAGTTTAATGATGGTTACATGTAGGAATTGCATTTATTACTATCTTTCATTTCCATCCTTCACAAAATCAAACAACATAACATTACGGGCCTATATTATATTTTTTCTGTAGGCATATATGTTTAAGTGTATATGTAAAGATGTGCTGCCAAGCGAAACTGAAATAAAACAACATATTTTATAGCGCTTTCATTTCCATCCTTCACAAAATCACAGTCAAACTGAACATAATAGGGCTATATAAAAACATTTCTGTAGGCCTATTTGTTTAAGTGTATTTGTCAAGATGTGCAACAGATGTTTACTCAACAGTAATTGCAGAGCGCACTATATGTCACCAGGCTGATATTCATATGCTTTAGCCACGGTAATTTCCTCTGCTGTTTTTGCAGTCTGTTACTTACATTAAACACGTTCTCGTTCAAGTGTAATTCACCTGGGTCCCTAGCAACTAACTGAGCACCATATAGCATCAGGAGGCAATTTCTCATGCCTAATGTGCCAAAGGGACAAGGCATAGCAACAGCGGCGTGTCAGTGTTTTTGCAGACGAGTTAATTTGGTACCATTAGTCAAAATCTGAAGTGTTGTGTTTGTAGTGTCATGTGTTGAAAGACCCTGACGTAAACTGCCCATTCCCAGTCCCAAATAATTACCTATCCTTTATTTATAGAAATATCTAGCAATGTTGGTGCATTTGCACAGCTCAGTCCAAACGTCTGTCTGAACAGGAGTCAAGGTATTTTGTTAAGATGAACTGTTATCTGACACCCAACTGCAGTTCTTATAGATATTATTCTAGATATATAGTGTTTGTAGTGTAATTTTAATAATTGTCACATACTGAATTATTGTCAGTGGTCAGCTAGTCTCCCCAAAGTGGAAGTCATTCAAAGGACTACGGCTACTGTGGAGGGACAAGATTCGTTTGAACAATGCCATCTGGAGAGCCTGGTTCATTCAGTGTGAGTACCTATCTGGTTTTCAGTACCTCTCATCGCCCATGTAATGTATACGGAAGCCTACAATGCATGTATCCCAATGGTTGTAATCAATAATCACACATGCAGGTCTGTCAAAGATGAGATGTCTGGAAATTAACATGAAATATGAATGTACAATTGATTTGGATTCTACTTTTGCATTAATGATCACTTGAACTTAAAGGAGTTATGAGTGCAATGAGTATGCTACTGTAGTTGCTTTCTAAACTGTCAAACGCTTTAGCTGAATACATGAAGGGTTGTAGTCAATGACACAACAAAAGGGTTCTGTAACATCTGAGGTAGGTTTTCTACTCCGCTTCTACAGATGTGCAGAAGCGGAGAAGCCCAGTGTGTGGCTTTGTCACCCCAATGGAAGGAGCTGAGGCAGACGCACATCGCAAGCCTGCAGTGAGTGATTGTGTTGAACCCAGAGCCATGGAAAGAACAGAGTTACACCATCTCTGTTTTTGTAGCCTCAAAATAGTTCCCGGAAGTTAGCCTAAATACTAAAAGTACCATATACATTGTATTTTAAATGTAAATCGGTGCATTTATTGACTACTAATTACCAAAAAAGTGTTTTTTAAGTTATATATCTGTGTGTGTATGTGTATGTATGTATGTGTGTATGTGTATGTATGTATGTGTGTGTGTGTGTGTATGTATGTATGTGTATATATATATATATATATAAATATATTTCAAACTGCCCACCAATAACTATTTTAGCCTCTCAATGAACCATGTGACCTTTGACAATTTCTACCTTCCGTTGGCGTAACTAATTTTCATGGCTCTGGTTGAATTGAACTTGAATTATGTGGAACTGAAATGCAAACCAAAAAGCCACCAATATGTTGTCTTTAGAATGTGGAGTCTGGGCTACGTACGTCTCACTCTTATAACATACATGACTTTTGACACAAAGATGCATGTAAAATAAATAAAACATTGCATTTGTTAAGCAAAATGTGTTTGATTTGTTGTTTCTGCATTATGTCCAAAGGCTATTGTATTGGAGGGCAGCTATTGGAAGAGCAGGATTGAGGTGGTGATCAAAGAATATCACAAATGGCGAATTTACTACAAGAAGAGAGTATGTATGCATTTATCAACTGGTACCCCATTTGTCACTTCTGCTTTTTATTATTATTATTATTATTATTATTATTATTAACAGTGATATACAGTAACAGTGTTTTTGTGGTCTGTATTTTCAGAAAAATAAAAATGACCTCTTTTCAATGTTACATCAGGTAAGCAAAAAATGAATGAAAAATGGAAATTAATTACTTTGTTACGTTGTAGTAGGATATTGTACATTTTGAAAATGGCTACAAATGCTGCTAGCATGTGTGTTAATGGCTTCTCAATCACACATAGCTGTGCTTGTGTGGGTTTGCGTGCATACGAATAAGGAGCGTGACCCAGAAGCATTGTCCCCTTTCAAGATTAGACCATCCAAATCCCGCAGATGGCTTCTACGGAGGTTTGCTTTGGTGAAGCTGAAAGTTGGAGAGCAGATGAACAGAAGAGTGAAGGGGGGTGGGAACATTGCTGACGTCAGCAATGGACACATATTACATGCTAGCTGCCACAATACCTCTAATTTCCTCCAGGGCATATCTTTATTTACTTTTAGGCAGATTCAGAATAGAATTTTGTCATTTTATCAAATCTGACCTACATTTGGCAGGGTATTGAACAATATTGGGGTTTAGTTGACGTAGACAAATATGCTCAGCTTGACTTAATGTTTGTCTCTATCTAGATTTCTGACACTCGGGTTAGCAACTTGTACATTTCAAAACATTAACAGCTAACAGTTAAATGTAGCTATAATTGTTATTGCATCAATTAACGCTAATATCAAACTACTATTTTTGTTATCTAATAAAAAAATATGTAGGTTAGTATTAGCAGCTAACAAATTATGTGTATTAGCATTAATTGATGCACCAAGACAATATAAATAACAGAACACCTCAGGCAAACATGGGTGTCTCTAATACATTCATATAAAATCTTCTAGAATATAATCTGCAAATCTGTTGAAATATGCATTTCAGAATGTCATCTTTTTGTATACAAATGTTACTCCCATGATGTGTGCAGACCAAATTAAACATACAATCAGTGAGAGTGTCAGTCAATTAACAACAGCCAATTTGATTAAAAGTAAATACAAACACCCTTAATTAAATTTAAAGTAAATATTTAAAGAGTCTTCAGGGGGCAACATAAAGCAGTTATTGAATTACAAATCTATAATTATTTTATGATGTCTCCTGATGTCCTGATGTAGCAGTAATCACTAGTGACTTTATAATCTCACTAAATATGCAAATGTGAAAAATTAAATGTTTCAGTTTGTTAAAATTATATGGAAACCTTATGAATGGCAGTTGGATGGTATATGTGAGGTGTTACTATTTTTCTTCATCTTTGGAGACAGAATCCTGATTGCCAGGGGGTTACAATCCACTTGTGAGTGGGACTTCCAGAATCAGGTCAGGGACAAAAGACTAGTTCCTTTATTGAAACATTGAAACATAAAAAATAAACGAACAAAGCAAACATAATGATAACTTGTAGGGGGGCTAGTGTTTTTGAAAAATATGGAGAGGCTGCCTATCTATCATCTATTACACACACACACACACACAAGCGCACACAAAGAGAAAATCAAACTTTACTTGATTTCTAATCTAGTCACAGTTTTTATGCTCTTCCTCCGAGAAAATAATAGAATAGATAAATAAATATAACAGGGGTGTCGTAGGCATAGACGTAATCAAAACAGTTTCCGGCTCACTTTGGGTTTCCCTATAAATTCAGCTGGTTAGTCTTTCAAAGCATGAAGATACAGTAAAGGAAAACATCTTTAAAGCTAATGCCAAATACTGCCTCTGATCTACATGCACTGTGAGTGTGTTTTGAGTGTACTGTGTCTTTTGTGTACATTATGAGTGTTTACTTTCTATTCCTTCATGGGAAAACTAGGGGCTCAATGTTATTTTTTTTTCTATGTTCTTAGATATTCAGGGAGGAGGTTCACAACAACCATTGCATTTGTCATTTCGCTGATTGTGTAGGTGTATTTGAAGTGTTTATCCTCTAAGAAAACTAGTATTAGGGTAACTAAGAATTTAATAAATTGCAAGCTCTAAATTTTGTATCTGATAATTGAGTTGCCTTCATCCTGCCATTCTTTTCTCTTTTGTTTGGCATTTTCTATGGATTTGTGTGCCTCTGTTCACCTCTTCTAAGGCCTCCTGTTTTAATGCCACAATATGATCTGGTCCAGGGTCCGATCTGCCAAGCTGAGCTGGAGAAATGGTCCAGTCAGATGTATCAGAAGTCTGAATCTGTGCCAGAGGAGGCCCACATGTTTGACGTGGACTGCTTCCTTTCTAACATCTCGGACACACTGTTCACCATGACCCAAAAGCCATGCCCCTGGTCCAGCGAACGGCACAACGGTGAGTATCCATCACGTTGGTGTTAAGTAAAGGTGATCCGGATGGTTCTTTAGCAACATGCATATTTGTTTTCATGTGAAATGAGTTTAGTGGCTATACAGGTTATCTTCACACTTTGTCAATTAAAGGTACTCTATACAATATTATAAACGTTAATATAGCAACAAACAACCATTTTATAACACGAGCAAGCAATATACTGTAGGTTGACGTTAAGGGTGCAAGGTAGTGAAATGGATACCTTGTAATTTCCTGATAAGTACAAACACGTGAACAATATCTGATGTTTAATGATTTTTGTGGGTTTTTGTTTTAATGTCGGCCCCCACCTTCGTCTTTAACTAAGGGTAGATGTGCAAAACAGGTACATTTAGTCAAGGTTGTGGTGCTGGTAGGGAAATAATACCCAGGATAGTTGGCGGCTGCCTGACTGACTAACCACAATGACAGTTGTGTATTCCTTCAGCGTACACCACCAATGCTGATATGATCCAGCCAGGACTGACACCGTTGCAGCCTAACCTGGACGATTTCATGGACATACCAGGTGCTGTCTGTCTGTCTGTCTGTCTGTCTGTCTCTGTACAGTGTAATGACACTGGAGAACGTGCTCTTGTCCCTCCAAGTGCATTACCGGCGTCATATATTCCATTTATAATGTAGATGCTGCGTGAATAGAGAACAGCAGCAATACAACTAGCAGAAAGCATGAAGTATCATAGCTCACAGGTATACCAGGAAAAAAGTACAATATTAAAATATATATTAATATTGTAAGCCTTTTCTGCCTGACAGTTGTACTGTACTTTGCTTCTGCAGATAATGTGAATTGGGCCTTAATTAACATGCTTCTGAAGGAATACATAAAAACTATTTTGTGTGGCAGATGGGATACTGTGTGACACAAAACATTATAGTTAAGTCTACCTACTGTACAGTGTATACACAGTATGACACGCTCAACTCTGCTCCAAACGATAGTCTGTTCCCAGTTGGAAGCATCACAGTCAAGAGACAATAACAAGCACTATAAAAAGAAAAGTATATTTGTATTAGTAACATGCCAGTGTGGAAGTTTCAGCGATGCTGCAAATATAATTGAAGGGAGGAAAAATTTTGTGTATATAATTTGCCCTGTATTTGTCAAAACATGTCAGCCTTGGTGCATTGCTTCTATGTTTTGCTCTGTGCTTTATTTGCCTTTTTATAACAGTACTTGTGCTTATATTGAAATGCAGACTAATATATTTTATCGTGAATTTACCTGCATATCTCAAAATTACATCTGATATCAGTTGATCAAGTATTATGATGCATGTATGGATACATGGATTTATCATGTCACAGCCTAAATGTTGTGCTGTTGATCTTGGGGAAGCTACTGTATTTGTGCAGACTCATGCAGAGCAAAGTATTAACACAGGTACATGGTAGGACACTGTCTGCGTGTGACCCTCTGTCAGTACAATATATACTGAGGAACTGGTCATGTTAATAAATGGTTACTTCTGGCTTTTGTTTTATTTTCTCAGACATATTCATGAACTTCCGGAGCCAGCCTTCGGAGCAGGTTGGCTTTGCTGACTGTGACTTCTTTCAGAGCCCGTCCAGCGGGCCTTACGCCCCAGCTCTCTCCCCTGAGGTTACGACTTCGCAGCTCATAGCCACCCATCTGCCTGAGGTACTTACTGACAACTGACGTCTTGTTTTGATGACGAGGATAGGGATTTTTAGTTTATTTTTTCATTGGTACCAAAAAAGAAAAAAGCATGCCACATCTTGTTTGCATAATTTATTAATCCTATAATTGTTTGAGCCCTGTTTAACATTTCACTAATCGTTTCTTTTAAACTTTTCTTTTTATCAACCTTCAGCTGTAACAATATCTGCATCAGATGTATTTAATTTGAACGTTCCATTACTGAATGTTAAACCCTTCCCTTCTAGCCTTGCTTGTCATCCAGTCTGTCTCAGCCCTCCTCATCCAGTGTCCGACCAGATCCGCCCAGAACCGGGCAGGGCAGCAGTGAATACCACATTCCTAACATAATATTTGGTGCCATGCCATATGGACACCAGTCCTACCTGGACCCTCCTGTTTCTATAGTGATGCCCAGCACGCAGCCCCTGGTCTCTGCGAGTGGGCGCTTTTTAAACGCACCTCCGTGTCATAAGTACGGCTATTCCCCAACCACCGCAACCTCTGTGACCTCCACCGTCATCACCCACACAGCCTCCACCTTAGGGACCCTGGGCTCGGAGGCCCAGGCTCACGGCTACCTCACCGCTGGAGACATCTACCCACAGACCCCCTGCCCCTATGTCAGTGACTTGCCGGTGTCGCCAGGGTCGGCCACGCCCGCTTCTACGCTGAGCCACTGCTTCTCAGTGCCAGAGCAGGGGGGCGTCAGGGGCAAGCACAAGCAGAAGATGGCAGGGATGAAGCTGGCTGGACCCCCGGTGGCTCCACCAGGTCCCCCTTCTGCCACCTTTTCAACAACCAGTTGCCTTGCTCAGCTGCTCTCTTCCAGTGCCCGAGAGCGTCAGTAACCCTTTACTCACTGCTTTAACAAAAGTAATATTATGCCTTTAGCACAAGGAATCATATTATTCCTTTAGCACAAGTAATCCTAATATGCATTTAACACAAATAATCCTAATATTCCTTTAGCACAAGTAATCCTAATATTCCTTTAGCACAAGTAATCCTTATATTCCTTTAGCACAAGTAATCATTATATTCATTTAGCACGAGTAATCCTTATATTCCTTTAGCACATGTAATCCTTATATTCCTTTAGCACAAGTAATCCTAATATTCCTTTAGCACAAGTAATCCTTATATTCCTTTAGCAAGAGTAATCCTTATATTCCTTTAGAACAAGTAATCCTTATATTCCTTTAGCAAAAGTAATCCTAATATTCCTTTAGCACAAGTAATCCTTATATTCCTTTAGCACATGTAATCCTAATATTCCTTTAGCACAATAATCCTAATATGCTTTTAACACAAGTAATCCCAATATGCCTTTAACACAATCTGTTTTTAATCAAGTAAGTAACAAGTAATCCCAGTCATCCTTTAACACGAGTAACCCCAAACAGCATGCATTCATACTGTGTACATGGTATGGGGTTCTTATTGTCTGATGTGATTTTAGGAAAGCCAGTGCTGGGATCCTCAATGGCAACAAAAAGACAGAAGTCGACTCCCTCTAGCTCATCGGTAAACTTTCACTTTTCTGTGGGATGTGCTTTGTTGATTGACAGGTAGATTATTCTGTTCTTATTGTGACATGCTGCACCCTCTCAAGTTTCACACTTTGATTCCATTATGGTAACTAAGACCATCCAATGTCCCTTAGTTGGAAACACTGCTGTCCACAAACGTGTGTGTTGTTGTAGTGGGAGAGGTATAGAGTGTTGTACGCCTATGAGAGCTGTGTGGGGGTAATAGAGGAATGAGAATACTGTCATAGTTTAAAACCAAAATAAACTACTTCTGTAATGCTGTTCTGAGCCACAAGGGCAATTCCAGATACCGTACAAATCGAGGAACGTTAATGCGAGAACGTGTCTTTGCTAGTCTCAGACCGATGCAGTTGTCTTTTTCCCGTCCAGTGCCCACGTTGTATAAATAGCAAATTCACTTGCGCCCATTTGAGTGCCGGTGGGTGTGTCGGTCTAAACATGAGGTGTGGTCTATCGCATTGCTGCCGTATTGTTGTCTTGAGGCAACGGAAAGTGATTGCGCGATTAACCAGCAAAAACCATAGTCTACAGTCAGTGCAAGGCGCAATGTGGATATAGCATTGCCTATGGCAGGCGGACAACGCGTGTACACTCAGCTTGTTGCACATAGGCCTTACAGGGACGTGCATGAGCGCACAAATATGTAAAGGATTAAAAATCATTGTGTGACCTATACAAACATATTTTAGGAATGTCTCTATTGCCGCTGCTCCACAGCACTTTCACCAACCTGCCGTTATAATATCAATCTGCCTATGATGCATTTGGTTTATCGTATGTTATGTCCAAAACACACCCATGAATAATGAAGAGAGTAAGTCTAACCCTTTTGAACCATGCGCCCGGCGCACTGACCGTTTATCTGCCGTTAAAATAGCAAACTAAATCCAATTTGCGCCTTGCGCTTTAGACCGCGCGCTTAGATCGTTAAAATAGGGCCCTCTGTGTTACATTTGCCATACTCCGTTTAGTGTGTCAGCGTGATTGACACCTGACGAGGATGGCGCTCCTAAGGCCGTAATATGTTCTGTTCAGCAGTCAGGCAGAAGCACACAGGCTGGAGGGGTTGCACCGCAATGCTCACCGCACGGCACCGGATGGTCCACAGGGCTCCCTCTGCTGACCATGCAGGCCCAGGCCCAGCAGGCCAACACTTCCAGAGGTGCAGCCACGTCTGACCTGCTCAGCCACACCAGTCCAAACCTGCTCATTCCCAAGACTGAGAAATTGTCTCCTGTACCTATCTATGGCACTGAGAAGAACAGTTTAACAGGTATGCCTGCACTATGGTACAACTAGTTACAGGTACTACTACTAGTCCTGAGTTTGCTCTATGTCCACTCCCTCTATGACAATTAGGCCCTACTTTTTCACAAATGTAATACTGACAAACTCGTCTGGGTTTGTTTACATCGTTCAACCTGCTGGAAGAGGCGGTGACCTTGGACACGTCTGTTAATGAATTAATGTAGGCTACTATGCTCAATTCAAATGCCTTTATTTTAAACTCCTTGGCTCCCAACCGTTGATTGCTTTTTACTGTATATATTGCCCAGCTAATATTACTGACCTCCCCATATCTGACCACTCAGTCTCTTTTACTTTACATTTCACACTTTTTATTTGTATCTTATTTCTAAAATGTATGCTCCTGTCTCAGTCAAATGTTTTATATTATGCCTCTGTAAGTGTATTTGCAATGTAAGAAGTCCTTGAGTGTCTTGAAAAGTGTCCTCAAATAAAATGTATTATAATTATTATTACTATTATTATTATTATTATTATTACTAACTTAGTTAAAATAATTGTTTCCATTTACATACATTAGATACATACTGTATATTGCAGTAATGATTATATTAGTATATTACTCTAAAAGAGAATATCATCTAAACTGAGATGAAATCATAATAAAAAATGTATTAAATATAGAACAGGAAAAAAAAATCTGATTGAGAATTATATATATTATATAATATTATATAATATTTAATATTTTAGTTGTTAGTATTTATACTGTAGAAGAGATATTATGTAGAGATTTTTTTCTTCTAAAAGTCTGCTAATGTGGTAATTATTACATGCATTATAACAGGAGGTCACTATGAAGTAATATACTGTAATGAGGACATTAATAAACATGCCTTCCTTTGCTTTAGTTAATTTTTCAGGACATCCAATGTCACCAGATAACCCCCAAGAGAAGGCATCGTATCCAGAAGTCCCCAATTACTTTTCTGTTCATGGAAAAATTGAGTCAAAGGTATTAAGGATGAGCTTACATCACAGGATATACAAATACCAGTATTATAGCATAGAACTACCTGTATTTCACACAAGTAAACACTGTACTGACTCCGGGGAATTCTCATTGAAGTTTTTGTTCCTTAAATGGTGCTCTTTTTAGCAGACAGAAACCAGGAGGATAACTCATATCTCAGCGGAGCAGAAGCGCCGTTTCAACATAAAGATGGGTTTTGATACTTTACAGAACCTGGTGACAACCATAAGCTCTCAACCAAGCATTAAGGTACTGCAATATAGTGCAGATACACTTTGTTATATTTATCTGCAGTATTCCAATATCATTTTATGCACATTATCACAGAAAAACAATACTGTATTTCATTATAAGAAGTTAATAGGCCTACTGCTTATTAACTTATTTTAATAACATAAACATAAGTTGAAACATACAAAGTTCAAAATGCATGTTGCTATGATTATTATTATTATTATTATTATGATTATTATTATTGTTATTACATAATAGTTTATTTTAAAATTTGGGAAGCACAGTAGCAGCAACACTCAGAACAGTGGTGGTACGTGGGTTCATGCAACACTCTGAACAGTGGTGGTACGTGGGCTCATGCAACATTCTGAACAGTGGTGGTACGTGGGCTCATGCAACACTCTGAACAGTGGTGGTACGTGGGTTCATGCAACACTCTGAACAGTGGTGGTACATGGGCTCATGCAACACTCTGAGCAGTGGTGGTACGTGGGTTCATGTGCAGATCAGTAAGGCCACCACCTTGCAGAAGACAGCCGAGTACATCAGCAAGATGCAGCAGGAAAGAGCCCAGCTACATGAGGAGGCTCAGAGACTCAGAGAGGAGATCCAGGCCCTCAACTCATCCATCAAGTGAGGCCACAAACTGCTCCTTGCAGCATCACAAGTTCATATTTAGCATAGCATAATAACAATGGATGAGCCATTATTACAAATAAATATTAAGTGAAAACTCTTACAATTTACATTTTGGAAATTACAGACCTTGACATTTGTAGCTTCTAGTGTTGCTGATGTAACAGTGGCCAGCATGTAGCGCTGTTTGGTAAAAAGTTACGTAATCCTCACTCTCTGAAAGCTCAGCAGATGCTCTGGCGACGCAGGCCAGAGCCCGTGGGTTTTATCCGGCCTTGTAGAGCGTCCACTCTCTATAAGGGGTTCGATTCCTGGGTGGGGACGAAACGAACCCCGCTTACACTTATAAATAATGCCATAATGTCGGTAATGTGACCTAATGCTGTGATATTTGCCGTCATGTAGCGTATGCCAGCAACAGCTTCCAGCCACTGGTGTGCCAATCACAAGCCAGCGTTTTGACAGCATGAGGGAGAAGTTCAAAGAGTATGTCCGGGCACAGACACTTCAAAACTGGAAGTTCTGGATTGTATCCTTTTATCTCTCCCAGCCTTCTCGAGTACGAGTTAAAAGGCTATTTTCAATTTCATATGACCATATTTCAATGCCTGGCAGTGTACAGTACTATAGTATGTGCATACATATGAGGTTGTCAGTTGGGATAATACATTTTCATACGTTTATGGGCTACTCTGTCTCACTTTGGACATTTTCTTTAATTACTAGCTGCTTAATATTACTTTATTATATAAGATGTGAATGTAATATCTAGGGAAATTAAATCTTATTCATTTAGAATGAGCTTTTGATGGGTTGATCTGTTTTAGACGGAGGTTTTCAAAATAATACTAATCTCTCACAAGTGGCGACAGTGGATTGGGCGTAACTGGAGAATTAATTAACGTCTGATATTATCATGAAAACGAACATACATATGATATGAACCATTTAGACTAGAGGGATGCCCCTCGATTGCGTTCTAGTGTTCCAGCCCAGAGTTCTGTTGGGAGGAGTGCCAGCTAATGCCGAGTTTATTCAGTATCAGTAAGTAAAGAAATATAAGTAATAGATCTGCACTTTGAACTATTTTATCAGTCAAATGTATAGCCCAAACAGCTCTTCCTCTCAACAGTTTAGTGTAGTTTAGTGCGTGATACCTAGTGAATATGTCCTGAATGTGAAAATTGTAAGTAAATCACTCTGTTGTTATTTTTCCTTATCCGAGTGTTAGTTCAGTATCATCATTGAGCCCTTGTTTGAGTCCTACAACAGAATGGTGTCCACAGCCAGTGTGGAGGACCTATGTCGCTCCACTTTATCCTGGGTGGACCAGCACTGCTCTCTACCTGCCCTAAGACCCAGTGAGTCCAAACGTCGTGCTGCATCCACTGCTATAATCAACAACAGATATTTCAGTCAGGACCTCTATAGTCAAAATAGGTATTTTATTTTATTTAAATGTGGAGGTATGGCTCTTTTCCGGGAGCTCCCTGCCCTTCCACAAGCATAAAAGGAAAGACCTTTCCATGCACGTACATGGAAAGCGACATTAAGCAATCAAACACAGCATTAAAGGAGGAGGGGGGGAGGTGTGAAAAAGCTCGCAGAGGAAATGCTAAGAATGGGTGTAGGCTAAGGACGCTTAAATAAGCGCCCAGACTAGATTGGTCTATCCTATGCTTTGCTGTGATCAACTGAGCAGTCTGGTCACTGAGTTCAGATGTGCAGTGAGCTGACAATGGATATTAAGCGTGACTTCGTGGCCTGCCTGAACTATGTCTATGCTTGATTTAAAACAGCCAAAATACAATAGCGCCACCTTATCCTGGGTGGACCAGTATGCTGTCTACATGCCCTAAGATCCAGTGAGTGCTGGATCCACTACTAAAATCAACAACAGATATATTTAAATTCGGTCATTTAGCAGACGATTACAATGATTACAGCAGATTATTACAATGATTACATGGAGCAGGTAGAGGGCTAGGCATCTTGCTCATGGATGCTTACAGGTGGGTCAGCTCCGGGGTTCGAACCCACGGCCCTCCGGCTGAGCCTCCCAACAGCCAGACCACTAGACCCATGTGCCACTGCCAGCCGTCATCGCCCGTTAACGTACCGTCCTCTCCATGTGTCCCCTCCCGCAGTGGTTCTGCATTCACTCCGTCTCCTGAGTACATCCACAGCTATTATGACAGACCCCAGCCTGCTACCAGAGCAGGCCACACTAGGAGTCGCCCACGGTAACGCGACAGCTGTCCTGGACCCCATGTTACAGCACACCACGCAGAACAGCGCACGTCCCATGTGATCTGCCCACTGCAGAGGAGAGCCGATGTAACCAGAGACAATCATCTTACATACTTGATACATATTTCATACATTTTATATCATCTCTTTTTAGTAAAAATATCAAATGTACTCAAAGGTTTCAAAATCTTTGTGAAAATGTTTTCAGCCCAACACTAATCAGTATAATTGTTTATAGTTTCATTTTATATGTAATTGTAGTTACATTGTCTCTTGGCAGATACGTTTGATAAAGTTGCTTTATTCAAATTTATAATAACAATGTAGTTTTTACCAAAATAAAGCTTGTATACTTTCTTTGTTAACTTTTAAATATATAATTGCATGAGATTGACATTTACTATTTCACAGGTTCTCACACATATAATACTGGGGTATTGTAGTAATTCATGTGCATTTATCATAATCAGAGTAAAGGACAGATGAACGGATTGGCCGTGGAGTGACGTTTTGTGTTGGGAATGTTGCGCTAGATGGCGCTATTTGAGAATATTTGACTGCATCTTTATTCTCAGAAATAGCGTATTCTTTTCAATTGCACTATTGGTGGATGTAGACACCACTCCCATTCGACAGGGGACGCTACCCCGATAATGGGCAGAGCATCAGTGCTGCTTACAAATCATATTGCGCTGTCCACTTCAGCACCACAAGCAGCGCAGGAGAAGGCTAGCTAACACGGGAGACAAGACAGAGAAGCGAGCAACATCAGCATCGCACGGTGTCAGAAACATAGAAAAACCTCACCGCCATCTGTCAAAAGGCGTTTATCCAAGAAAAAGAGACTAGTAAGGTAAGGGCTTTTCTGAGAATATCGTTTGTTTTAATATTATCAAGTTGACGAGCGCACGGTTATAGCGAGCGTCAGCGGATAATTCAGCATCACCAGTATTAACGCTGCTCCCTCTTGCTGATATGGCTTGAAATAAGCAGCACATTAACTTATTATTATCAATACTGACCACCACATATACGTGTAAGGTGTGTTGCGATGTTATGCCTTGTTTACAATTACAGATGATACTGATGTTGAACTGTGCGAAGACCGTTTTCGCGAACGCTCTCCTCGTACCGCTTTGCAGATGTCCGTGTTTTTTTTTTTAGTTTCCGCTGAGATGTTACCAGCTGGCGTCCACTCACATGACACGCTTAACGGGCGGCATTGTTATACTATATTTTGCGAGCTTTGCAAATACAGATAGAGAAAGCATGTTTTGCAGCTGCTCTATACATTTAGGCCATGGACACCGCAGATATAAAGCGTTTTTTGAAAGAATCTTTGAATTGTAACAATGAATTGGCTATTTAAGAAATGTTAATACTTAGTTATTTGTAATGATAGGTAATTATGTTATTTGTCCTTTTAAGGTTAATTGCAGGATTAACCTAAATTTGTATTTATTTTTATTTTAAAGAAATGAACAAATTAGAAAGCAATCTTTTGTATCATTGTCATAAAATGTGAGTCTCATCAGTTCCTGGCATAATTATTTATATAGTAACAATTACAGTTAGACATTTTTTTTAATTACCCAAGACAGTAGAAGAGCATACGAATGTCTAGTGGCAAATGACAAGTTGTATTCTGTTACAGTGAACAGCATCAGTCACATTGTGTCAGGCAAATTATATTGGTTAGTTGGAATTATTATCCTAATGAATCCCTACAATTCAATAGAACAATTCATGCTGACATTACAAGATATGGTCTGCATTCTCATCATTTGTGGCAGACGATACAGCCCAAATGCTAAATGATATACAATTGTGCTGCACTGCCAAACAAATCCTGATCGAGTGGTTAGTTAGCTTTAGGCAAGACCGGCCTATATGGTAAGAGGCTGATAGAGGCATTATCTTGGGGCTGTCACACACGCAGGTTAGAGACGGACTAAATCAGCAGTCTGGCAAAACAGCTGTCTCCCACACTATCTGTCTCTGTGTCTCACTGGGATACAAATTATGTATCTTTGTCCCTAAACCAGGGCTATTCTACTCTACGCTATTCTATTCTGCCCTGCATGTTTTAGATCTCTCCCTGCTCCAACACGCCAATTCAAATGGCAAATGAATAGCTTGTTAGAAGCCTGATAATGACCCGTTCCTTTGAATCAGGTGTGTTGGAGCAGGGAGACATCATAAACATGCAGGGCAGCGGCCCTCCAGGCCCGGAGTTGAATAGCCCGCCTGACTAAACCATCTGCATCTGGCCTGATATGTTAGCCCTCTTCTTTGATGAGCTGCGATTCTCCTGTTTGTAATGCCTCCTCTGTTCCCCACCTCCTACCCGCTGCGCTCCGCCCCTCTCCTCTCCTCTCACCCTGCGCCATCAGCAGACACATTCTGCTCCTCCTCCTGTCCTACTTCCTCCATCTCATGGTCCACTCAAGGGCACAGCAGGAGGGATTAAGGCTGGCTGGAAATTGGTACAACTCTGTGAATGAGACTTGGCAGAAGGGATATTTATGTTTACATACATTATATCTGTTATTAGGCCGATGTTGTTAACGTTATTAATAGATTATTCTTTCTTACTGGTTATCAAATCACTGTAATACGATATTGCAGCATCCAGCTTTCAAATGGTAGAATTAAACTTTAGGGCATAGCAGGGGGTCTCTCCATCTTCACTAATTTAGAGCAAATCCGTGTGTAGTCCACAAGTAGTCCATGGTTTTCACTGTCAGCAGCATTAGGCTCTGATTCCTCATGCAGCCGCACCGGTGTGTGGTGTGTATATGTGAACATGGTGATTGAGTCTTGTTAGCAGTGGAGGGCATATTTATCAGGACCAACTGTCAAGCCAACAGAGATCCCCTCCCACACCATACAGTAGAAATAGCATATCATACAGCAGAAGGTGATCGATTTTGGCCTACATTTCATTTTTGGAGGTACGAAGTAGGTTTATTTTTTTTAAGATTATTTTGTTTCAGGCTATAACATGCCCTACTGGGTAATTTTGGGTAACATATATATTTTTTTATTTGTAGATAACTGAGTTCTGTTAGCTAGCATACATTGGTGTGATTGAATTATTTCCCATTATTACTATGGTACTTGGTTTATTTGCCAGTAGTGAACTGAGTTGATAAGATGTAAATTAATTTCTGTATACACATTAGCAAAGGGAATTAATATACAGTATGGTATTATCAATGAGTTACAAAGTATGCCACTACATCAATCTGCTAACTGAAAGAGAAAGAAAGCACTGCAGACAACACATGTAACACTGAGATACAGGTTTTGCAAAAACAATTACATTTTAGCTGTGGTAAAAATTGGGTCTACGATTTGCTTCAGGCAAGTGGATCATCAAGAAAACACATTTTTAATGTTAAACATTTCTAATGTGTTTATTTCTTTGTTTGTATTTCAAAAATGAAATCACTGCACAAACCATTAGTGGGTTGCTGGGAAGTTTGAGAATACTCTAAAGGGCTATTTTTTCACTTGGTTATTATTCACACTGCATTGTCCCACCTGTTGTTGAACAGATGGCAGAAGTAGCCATGAAATGTGTTTTTTGGTAAGTGAGACAACTCTTTTCCACTACTTATAGCCTCTCTTGAGGCATGATGATATCACAATATGGCAGCTTGCATCACATCAGCAATTGATTGAACAGACAATGTCTTACTATATATGTTGGCTTTTTGAGTTTTGTGTTACATTTTCTGAGATATCAGTCATTTGCGTTTTAGCTATGACCTTGAGGATGTGTGTGACCTTGGAGAGAGTTTTCGGTCTTGAAATGCTTTGTAAAGGTTGTATTGGATAGCAGGTGATTTGGCTATTTGTTGTTGAGCATCTGAGATAGTTAAATTTCTCCTAAATGTTATTACACCAAACGGCCAAAATAACAAACATTGCAGCATTGCATTGCAACACTGCAGACCAATAGCGCATCTTAATATCTTACTGCCTTAGCAGAGTGATCTGTGAGCTGCTTGACTGTGGTTATAACCTATCACATATTGGACAAGCTGTCTTGAGTCTCATGCGATTGTGTTATAACTATATTACATGATTCATTGTGTAATCATGACTTAATCCACAAATGAAAGTCCAACAGATCACCTTGTCAGTTGTCCACATATTGCTCAGATGCAAGGGTCAGGGGTCAGGGGTCAGGGCTTCACATTGGCTATAAAAACTGAAGGTTCCTTGGCAGCCAGCTCAAGCTACCACTGCATCCTCTGCCACAGGCTTGACAAAAATGGCATATTGTTAAATCACATCCAAATGTTATGTGTCTCTCTTGCTCAGTGACCTATCTATAGGCCTACCTGAAGTGTTGTTCTGATGTTGTATTCCATTGCCCTCACTGAACTAGAGGAACCAGAGCAAGCATGTGTGCCCTAGTATGCTATGTTGAATGTGGCGACACCCTCAATGGTTTGGGGCATGGGGCACTGCATTATTTGCCTATCTTTAACGCTCTCTGTGGTACTAGTTTAGCGCTAGTTAGCAGACTAAAGGCTATCCAGCGTATCTCGTTTACAGAAGATAATAACGTCAGTCGCTGAACATGAACGACATGATCTCGTCACACTGACTGCGTTCTGAAAGACGCATTCTTCCAAGGATTGTCTTGAGTTGTCTCCGATTATACTGGCGAGGTCTTGTTCAAGGTCATTCTCTCACTGCGGAAAAGCATTGTAGGCAAGATCCAAACGAAAGCGATTTCATCTGCCGTTCAAAGAGAGTTAAGCCCCAGATTCTCTTATATAATATAATATATAATATTTAGATCAAGGACCACCGCTGAATAATTTACCATTATGTGTGTCTGGTGTTGGGGAGGAAGTGTGTTGGAAGCAGGTGGATGTTAGATCATCAAATGGTTTATTCATTACCTTCAATTAAATATTGGCCTTATTGTGACAAATTCAGTACATTCTTTTGTTAAGAGCCTTGTTATTTTGTGTCTGATTTTGATATGTGCGTGTGTGCGTGCGTGTGTAAAAGAGAGAAAGGAAGAATGAGAGAATCATCATTTCCTGTCCTCCTGGCTTCAGAGAGACTTTGAAGTGAAGAGGTGAAGTGGAGGGGGGAGTAAGAGAGAGAGAGAGAGAGAGCGAGAGAGAGAGAGAGAGAAAGAAAGGGCACAGCAGGCTAGGTTCTCCTGTAGCGCATGATGGGTTATATATAGTGGTGATGTCACAAGCCATATGTTATGTGGTTGTGGAGTATTTGTTACAGAGAGTGAGTGAGCTGGCGACGGTGGTGGGGGTGGTCCAGTGCGTGTGTCGTGGAGTCTGAGGACAGTATTGTGTTGTGTTGGCACTTTGCAGCATGTCGGACCGGTCATGTTTCTCTCCTCAGTGTGCCACTGAATTATGGAGGGGGCACTGGATTCTGTCAGGTGATCCTTTGTGTGGTGTGTGTGTGTGTGTGTGTGTGGGCGGGGGTTGCATTGAATGGCGAGGTGCAATGAGAACAGCTGCTGTGCACAACACACCCTCAACAGAAAGCCATCTGGTGTGTGCAAAGTCCAGTTCACTGATACATACATACTTGTTGTCACACACACACAGACACATATCTATCTGGCTGTCCATCTGGCTGTCTGTCTATCCGTCTTTCTCTGTTCACATTGAAGACAGTCCTACATTTCATAACGGCAGTCTGCCTTTTTTATTACGAAGTGAGATTCGAGACGTGTGCCTGTAATTCCTGTCAACACCTGCACAGCGTTTACACCTAAATAAATATACGGCCTAATTAAACCGCAGAACCCTGGTTTGCTTTATGCTAAAATCCACTCGAGACCGGAAATTTTTATCACCACCCAAAGCCAAACTGTGCTTCTTTGCCAGGGGATTGCGTGCTGCTAATCCAATTATGTACTGATGCACACTTCCGCTGCCACGCGAAGACAGAAGTTTGACGTGTATATGCAGCCTATATTACATTTAATACATCAGAAAGAATTTGACAGTTTGACAATGGTTTTCATGCTTAAAAAAAACTGCAGTAATAATTGACATTATGAAAATGACTAATGAAGTGTGCCGACATGTAGCGCTAGATCAAGAGGAGGAGAACAAGTGAGGGGCTGAGGAGGTTGAAAGGCGTAGCAGACGACCGTGTGACTTGGGCAGCAGGGAAATGAGATCATGAGTCAGTAATGGCTGGCGTACAAAGTGAGAATCATTTGGCTCACTCGGCTCTAATCCCCCCAGTAGCCGCTCCTATGATTAATATGAATTCTTAATGCCTTCTTTATATTAGCTGCGATGTATAATGTCAATGTCAACATTTTGTTTTCATTTGAAAACGTCCAAATACCAGACCCAGACATTGCAGCAAATGACAGAATGTCACCGCACTCAGCACCCCGCTGGCGGGTACAGCCACAGCCGTGCTCCCCCAGGGAGACGGTAGACAGGCGCAGGGCCATGGAGGAGGAAGGTGAAGCGGGCGTCTGTGATGCTGTGAGCAAAAGGACTTGATGAATGCACCTTCTGACCTTCTCCGTCTTTCCTCTCCTGAGCAATGTGGGAATGGAATCCAGAACTGTCCTTTACGACGCTGTCCTCTATCTAGTCCAGTGTGTGGGGGACAGGCCTAAAATAAAAGCTTAGTTCTCCTGTGAGGGTCCACGGCATATGGAGCACAGGATGGCCGTACCTCAGAAGATCATTTGTGTTGTTTTTCATAGATTTTCTTAATTTTTTCTCATTGCGGCAGTGCCATTAGGTAGTAGCTGATTGCAACACCTCAAACTCATGGCGATGTTCACCATGATGATCAATTACAGGTGTTATAATGCAGCGGTTTTCAAACTGAGGGTCGCGACCCACAGGGGGGTCACTGAGTGGAAGTGAGTGGGTGGCAAAAATTGCAAGCGGCCATTGAATGAATGAAGAATATTAATGAAAGACTTCCACGCTTTACAATCATGTTGTTCCACTCATTGGTCGTGAGCAAGGTTGTGGCAAAATTGGGGATGGTTTTCAAACACAGGTTGTTGATAGTTCTGTATGACTGGCTAGCAGTAGTAGTAGTTTAGTAGTTTACGAAAAAACACTTTCTAACCCAATGGCAGTTTGATTGATGTATTCCTTTAAAATCTATACAGATGTCTAGTTTGGTTTAAACACAGAGCTCATCATCTTTCTCCTGCTTGTTAGAGAAATTGGTACAGCTGTTATGGGGGAGGGTGAGTCATGTTTGCACGTCATGATTATACATACGTGTGTGTGTGTGTGTGTGTGTGTGTGTGTGTGTGTGTGCATGCGTGTGTGCACGCAAAGCATGTAGCTGATAGCTGATGGCAGCTCTTTAATGTCTAGATCGGCTGTTGTTAATCTTTATTGTATTATAAACACATTATGAAAGTATTTTGATACTATGAATTTATGAATTAGTCATAATAATAATAATAATATGAATTTGAATAGCAAGCTATTTATAAATCTATTATATTTCTTACTCAGGATCCTGAGAGCTGTGTTGTCTGGAGCCTTGAGCTCCTGGTAGGGTCTCCCAAGGCAAAGTGGTCTCAGGGGAGGGG
>JAODTR010019752.1:0-24937 GCA_025399935.1 Amblyopsis rosae
ATTTAAAGGGATGCTGAAATGCAATTTAGTTGTGCTTAAGCACATTTAAAAACATTTCTAAAATTGCCAATGTGCACTGTTGTTTAAAATGCAATAAAGCCATGCTTAATCCTGTATATTTATGCTGTCATCTTTTCATTTGAATATAGAGCAGTTAATAATTTGATTCCATCTCATGTGGAATGCTCGATAACATGTTTTAAATATGTTACATATATATTTAACTTAAATCTTGATTTTAAAAAAATATCGCAAATTGCAATATCTGTCAGAAAAATCGCAATTAGATTTTTTTCCAAAATCGTTCAGCCCTACAGGGAATCAAACATTCCAAGCACTGTGCTCCTTCCAAATGGAATGAGCCTGAGACTCTAAATTGAGTTAAATAAAAAAATCAATGTGTTCAATGTTCTGAATATACACTGTAAAGTATGATCAGGATAAATAACAGTAGAAATGTGTTTTATGTTGTGATTTTATGTTCTTGTAACTTTCATGTGCTGCTTTTTGTGACCAGATCCCTCTTGAAAAAGAGATGATTAATTAGCAAGTCTCAATGTGGCACATCTGGTTAAACAAAGGTCAAATAATAAATAAATGAATAAAAAAACCTAATACAACTATAACTTGCCTAGTTGTGACCGGCATTTGTAAGTATGCTGCTACAGTATGTGTAGGCCTATTGTCTCCTTGCCAAGTGCAACGGGACCCTATTGATGTCTATTAGGGTAGTCAAGCACCCATCGAGACGTCAATGGCAATCTGCGTTGAAAAGATTGCGTCCCACCGCTTCTAAAACTGGTTATTGACTGCTGCTTGACATACGGTTAAGGTGGCAGCAAGGTCAATTCGTACAGTCGTATTTCTACTCAGATTCATTGAAATCCAATGATTCCAACCCAATCAACTTCTCAGACGAAAATGGTATTTTATACATAGGGTTATTTGATCTTGACTTATGTTTATGTACCGTAGGAGAGCTACGCCAGAGGTTTACAGGTTTATGAGGGATGCAGTCAGCGCCAGCAAGCCTGTAGGTGGCAAAAACTAAGATGTTCAATGTACGTGATGAAGCATCAAACCTGTAACATGACACATCAGAGCCTGCCTACTTGACAAGTGAGGTATTTTGATTGACTTTCATGATGACCAAATACGTAACTCGATGACTGAATGAAAGTCACACCTACAATGAGGAATGGGTTGGAAAACTTGACTCTGGCTGTTTACAGGTCTTGTAAATCTGTCAAATGAATAGGCTACGGTTACTGCCTAAAATAAATGTTTAATTTTAAATTAGTAAATAAAGCAGTGCACTAGCGTCGCACAGTAAATTACCAAGACATACTTTTGAGTGACAATGCTAACAGCCAATGGAAATTGACAGTATTACTTCCTGAAAGTCAGAGAGTCCTGTGCTAACAGGGGTATATGTATCAGATGCTCAGCAGAGTTGCTAATGTGACGTAGTGCTAATGGATTGAAGAGGCTAAGACTACACCAACCTAAACCACGCCCGCATAGTTAACTGTATGAAGCTGATTGGCCACACGCTAGGTTTTCTGTCCTGAAACACGATATCCAAGCTCTCCAGACTGATTGTTGTGGCCATGAAGCTTGTGAGATCAGAATGGGCTACAAACTTGGACAGCACTTTACCAACAGGCACCCTGTGGGAGGGGCCAGGGCATCACAAGGTGATTGGTTGAAGTTTGGCCAACAGTAAAAACACCTGGATCATTAGCGCCAGCTCTTGTACCCATCAATCTAAATAATAATTTCCACTTAATAATGAATTAGCTTGACAGACTTCAGTGACCCCCCTTCCTCCACATATGGATGATGGATGACCTTCCCCCCACCTATTGATTATGGATGAGAGAACCCCCCCCCACCCACACACATTTACACCCAGCTCCCCCCCATGCCAAAATGTTCCAGTCTGTAGCTTTTCAGATAATAAGCAATGTCTGTTGTTTTAGTCTGTCAGAAGCAGCGCTGCACAAACTGGGAAATATGCCGTTTGCCACTGAACCCTTATAATTATAGTGTGAATAGGCTGACGTTGATTAATTAAAGATAAATGCTCCTCTATCAGGGAATCAAACCACGATCCCCTGCTTGAGGCAGTCACGTTAGATGGAGCAGCGGCTCACTACATGCCTAAATAAATATACAGTATGTACACTGGGTATAGCATAGTGACAAATGTAGCTAGCACTGAAAGGTCAGAGGGCAGATTAATCTGCTGTTGCCAGAAAACAGCAATTAATTCTCAGAGAATGCCCAGAGAAGCTGTAATTTGGTTAACAGCAAAAAGCAATGCATGTGTTTAGTTGATGGCCTGGGATGCAGATGTATGAAGTCCAGCTGAACACCAATGTTTCAGGGTCAAGTAGCCCGACGACGCCATCAATCACTGTACCATTGTGAAGAAACACAAATGGACGACTCTGACTAATGTCCCTTGGCGGTGGTGTCCCATAGACGTTAAGTGAAACAAAGGCACTGATGTCGCCAGGTACATCTGCTGTAAATTCATTTACACCAACACAATCAATCAGGAACACTGCAGAACCTTTAGCACAATTAAAATACACGATTTGCTTATTATCTCAATGATGGTGACTGATTGTTCTAAATGTATAGGCAGCATCCACGCTGATTTCAAATAAATCCTGCTAACGAATCCCCACTCATAATTCTAATATAAGATACAGTACGCCATTACATCACGCGCCATGCGTTGACAAGCCTCATCTGGTCTTTAGCGGTATAATCCGGGAATAGTCACTTATCTCTGAAATAGAAAGTGTGGAAAGAAATATTCTCGCTCTGTTTCGTTCCTTGCTAGGGTACAGTACGCACCACAGTCCACAGCAATACATATTCATACATCCCATGATATGAACAAGCTATTTTCTCTCTGTCCTGTCAAGTCTGTATATGGTGTTATGGGTTTGCTACAAAACACATCGCTGACTCATGCCTGTAGTTGGCTGTGAGTGAGGCTCATTAACTAACCTATAGTCAAGTAGTGCAGATATTACAATTTGGCCCTCTTGGCCAGTCACTGGAGCTCAAAGGGGAAGAGCGCATGCAGCTGCTGAATAGCAATCATGTCCTTGCGCACACGGGAGATTGACATTGGGATTGGGAATCCCACGGGACCAGCGAGAGTCCCTCTGGATGGGGAATGCTATTACATCTTGCTGTTTGGTATTGGGACGGGGTGTGTACATCATGCCTTGGGGAAAGATGGGAGTCAGGAAGAATAATATGTTTTCATCTGACTGTCATTTTATATCTTCTAAATGTATCTTTGAAAATAAAACACTGGGAAAAAGGCTACACATATTTTCACTAAATAGAGATTTCAATGGTTGACTTTAGGAGGTTCCAGATTCCTCACTTTAATATTTAAGCATCCTATGTATACCAAGGCAAGGCTATACATTGGAGACAAGCTCCTCCATATGAGAGTGGGAATAAATAAGATATATGGGGCCGGTATATCATGGGAAAGAAATAAATCGCCATTCTTGGACAGGATTTCAAAAAATGACACAGCACATTCGAATTACAGTAAACTCTTTATTATTGTAATTCCTCTGGAAATATAAGCATTTAAATAAATAAAAAAGTGTATTTAATGTTATATCGTATTACTCTCCATAAATTAATAACACATCTTTTAATTTGTCCTTATACATTTGTTAATTACTCCCAAAAAGTTAATGTAACAGGTAGGCTACAGTGCACACTGAATATGATAAACAATGTAATGTAGCCTAACTGGTATTGACACTTCCTCAAAGTGTTTTATACTGCAGAGTTGACTTGCTGGGCTGTGATACAATAAAACCAACCCATATGCAATAAATGCTTTCTATTTTCTCTTCTTCTTCTTCATACTCTTCTTCATACACTGGTGGTGCAGTCTGTGCAACAGTCTTTGTTTTGGAGGAATACTTGCGACAGATGAATCTCAAAGGAAAAAATGACTCCTGATGCAATTCCTTTTTATTCTCCTGTCCCTATTACGGTCTGTCCTTGACAGAGACGAGTCATATGGGCCAGGTGTGTCCTGTTCCGACCCAGCAATTATGATGATAATTATCAAGTGGCAGGTGTTTCAAATTAGATTTCTTTTGTTGTTGTGTTTTCGAGGCTGCCCATTTTACGATTTTTTTTTTCTCACAGAGAAGACGGCTGCTGTTTTTCCTGCCCATCAGGAGATTACTGTTCTGTATTTTCTACCTCGTATCTCTGTTCTTATCTCTCCACTTTAAGATGAGAATGTGTGCCGTTTGAAAAGGCATAATAATCCTCCCTGTCATCCTAACTGTTTGGTATATATCATATGTGATGTTGGTGAAGTCTTGTTTATATAGAAATAATAGAGAGGGAGAAACTAATTCCGCTAGCTTGCTATTCATTACTTTTTCTAGAAGTGTTGCTCTCAGGGATACCGAAGCAGAACGAATGGAAAGCGATAAGATGCTGTCAATCAAGATGGATGTCCTAGAAACTCAGAATTTAAATGTGGGTCTGTCAGAGAGACTACAGCTCAGTAGTCAGTTTACAGTTTATAGCCCAGGTACATTGATAACCATTTGCATGATAACATAATTACTTCAGAGTACAAACATAAATATATGAGTCTATGTTTTCTCTTGTAATACAACTGTATACAGTATTGATCTGCATTATTGATGTGTTTCTTGTTTATTTGTCAAATAACACCCACTCTTTCCCATGGCCATTTCGGTCCTTTTTAAGTTTATGAAATGTTCATTAATTTCATTTATTAGTTCCAAGTGTTGTTTTAGGTGGGCTATTCTGTATGGAATGTGTGCTCCCTAAAACGCTTTGACACTGCAGTGATTGAGGTCTGAAATCAACATTATTCACCCCTGCTCAGCCTGAAATGCTGGAAGAAAACTGTGTTCCAATCCGAAAAGGTTCCCATATCAACTCCATTGATTATAGTTCATAGGACCAAATCAGCACACAACAAACCCATCATGATGTCGCTGAATCAAAAAGGCAATAGCAAATAGCAGCATCAAAACAACATTGCATTCTGTATTTTTAATGAAAGGGATATTTCTTTATTGACGCATTTGTGTATCGCATGATCCCTGTAGGCATATTTTGATATTGCTTCTCTCCACTTACAGTTTTCATGAAAGCTATATGTCGAATCTGGTTAGACCATTCTGATTATGCAAATTCAACGGTTTGTCCCTCTTGCCTATCAATCTGGAAACTGTCCATAGTCCATGTTTGACACGGAGGCTGTGCATGCCAAATAGATGTCAATCAAATAACAAATAAGTGGTGATTGCACCACCATCTACTACTCAGAACAACAAGAGTTTCATCAGCAAATTAAACCGCTACGGATGTCTTTCTGAACATTGCTGTTAATTGGCACCCGTTGCCCACAATGATTGGGTGAGTGTTCTGAAAGCGGTTTTGAATAGGAAGTTCACATACTGATATGTGTTATGTTGCAAAGTGGCTCAAAGGCTGCAATAATAAAGCAGATGCCACACATCTAAAGGACAATAAATGTTGGAAATGAATTGTCATGAATAACCTTTTCCTTGCTGTAGGTCCGTACTGTATGTTTTAAACAGTACTATGCTGATGTTGACAGAAATCCTCAAAACATTATATTATCTCTATCTTTCGCTCTTTCACCCATCATGGTTCTCATTTCCTGCTCATTATCTCTACCTTTTTCCATCCATCCATCCATCCCTGTCCTCACTCCTGTTTTCCCCTTTATCTTTCTGGGTTTCTGTCTGAGCTACAGTAAATCTCCTTCAGTAAATTCCTCCCTCTATCAATATAAATCATGTTCCCTGCCCACTGGCCATTGCCCTGGACTCTTTCAATATTTTCTACCACTGAGAAAATGAGAGATGCTATCTGCTAAATTAAAACCAAATTCGTCCTGATTCTGCTCGACAACATCATGGAGACATTTTACCACCTGTTGACGGCGCAGGAAGCCCCTGCAAGCTACCAAACACAAGCTACCCTACACACAAGCTATCATACACACAAGCTACCATACATAAGCTACCCTACACACAAGCTATCATACACACAAGCTACCAAACACAAGCTACCCTACACACACGCTACCATACATAAGCTACCATACACACAAGCTACCCTACACATGATACCATACACACAAGCTACAAAACACACAAGCTACCATACACACAAGCTACCATACACACAAGATACCATACACACAAGCTACCCTACACACAAGCTACCCTACACACGATACCATACACACAAGCTACCATACACACAAGATACCATACACACAAGCTACCCTACACACACGCTACCATACATAAGCTACCATACACACAAGCTACCCTACACAAGCTACCCTACACACAAGCTACCATACAAACAAGCTACCCTACACACAAGCTACCATACATAAGCTACCCTACACACAAGCTATCATACACACAAGCTACCAAACACAAGCTACCCTACACACACGCTACCATACATAAGCTACCATACACACAAGCTACCCTACACATGATACCATACACACAAGCTACAAAACACACAAGCTACCATACACACAAGCTACCATACACACAAGATACCATACACACAAGCTACCCTACACACAAGCTACCCTACACACGATACCATACACACAAGCTACCATACACACAAGATACCATACACACAAGCTACCCTACACACACGCTACCATACATAAGCTACCATACACACAAGCTACCCTACACAAGCTACCCTACACACAAGCTACCATACACACAAGCTACAAAACACACAAGCTACCATACATAAGCTACCCTACACACAAGCTACCATACACACAAGCTACAAAACACACAAGCTACCATACACACAAGCTACCATACGACAAGCTACCGACATGCTCTGGAGGAATCTCAAACCCTGCTAAAGCATTGCTGGTCACCAGCATAAGGTATGTTTTGCATGCTGGAACCAGAATGGAATGCTGCTTTGCGGGTACCCCAGCAAACCTATAAGGTACCATATATAAAATAACCACTCCAGATTATGACCACGTTTATAACCATAGATTTGGAAAGGGAGTCGAGCGATGTGACAGTCATGGTAAGGTGATAGAGTGGGGTGATAGGTCAAGATCAATAACTTGCTGATTCGAGCCCTGCTAACTCCTCACCAAGTGTTGAGGTGTCCCCGAGGAAGACACCTAACCCTTACTGCTCCCGGTGGTCAGGTGTCTCCTTGCATGGCTGACATCTCCATCGGTGTGTTTGGTGAATGTGAGGCAGATAAAGTGAAGCGCTTTGGAGAAAAGCCTGATATGAACGCAGTCTGTTTACCAAAAGGTTGCAGAATAATCCAACATTGAAATAAACAGTAAAAAACCCATCAAGCAGCTGCAAGTACAGTGTTGCGGGGGAAAAAGGCATCTAATGTTTTGGCTGGGAGTGGACCGTACTCCTGGTGTTACTAAGAGTACATTTGAACTAACCAAAACATCTGTACTTTCAGTGCCATAGGGTGTTCCCTTAGACCCCCCCCCCCCACACACACACACACACACACACACGCAATGCCAAGTGGTCCGCACCATTGTGTTTGTCTTTAGAAACACCAGATTATTCTTTACGCCGTGCACACAGCGGCAGCTAGCGGACGGACAGTGACAAGATATTAGCTGACTGTTGTGAAGCGTATTCGCTTACGATGGCTGACCTTCAACGTTGCCATGCGTCACACCCATTCACCGTTGTTAGGAAGGCCATGATCACACATCCGTCCAAACAACAAAGCTTGCAGTTGCTCTTCCTCTTGCTCTCTTGCCCCAGAATGCCCCTTTTTAGGACCATCTTGGCCTGATATGGATGCTTACGGTGAATACTGGCTGATTGCAATGGGACCCACAAAGCCAAATGCATGCTGGGATAAATGTGTTGCTCTCAATGGATTTACAAGCACATTTAATTAAAATACAAATTTAAGAGTATTATAAATGTAAAGTCAAATTAGCATAAAGTCAAATTGCTGGAATAAATGACTGATAAATAAACATACACTGAATCATTTGAATGTGCGTTACTGTGCTGTGGTTCTCAGGCCTGGCTGTAATGGTCACTGTGATGGTGGAGAATGGAGTACTCTCACAGTGTATCAAACGTGACATCTTCATCCCCCTAGGCTACAGTGACTGCAAACACCCAATCACCATCAGATACTTACAGCTGCCCTGTGTGCTGTGACTTAAGTCAAACCCCAGGTCACTAATATATATTGCTGTTGTGATCTCTTGCTTCGTGTATAGTGTTCTACGCTCCTTGCCCAACTCAATCAGACTCTTGTCTATTTGCTGTTATTTATGGTATCCTGTGTCTCCCTGCTGATTACTGGTTTTCCATTCTGTAATGTTGCAGTTTAACAATGTGTTCACACTGTTGTTCAACACTATTTCTTGTTTTCCTTTATCCCCTTATTCCCCACATGAGGAATGCGTCTCTTGCTAACCCTTCATTGAATATAATAATTTGCCTAGTAAAAGAAAGGTCAAACATCTACACTAGTAAATTGTTCCCTTGAGCCTCAAGTCTCAAATCCCTTTCTTCTGGCATTCATTTCTTACGTGAGTAGAGTATGAGTATGAGAACATCTTCACCGTCACGTGCAGCAGGAGCATAACAAGATGCTGATTATACAGCAGGTTTATTGCACAGGTGCCGTGGACTGGTCACAATAAATGGCCACTCTACGATACTGCATGCATGTTTGTATCACACATCAGAATGCCGCAAATGTTTTGAGGGCGTGTGCATTTGGCATGCTGACTGCAACATCCAGTAGAATGAGTTATTTTCTACAGATGTTTTATACACCTTTGATCAAAAATATTTAATTGAATTGACATACGTCTTCTTTTTTTTTTATGTATATTTTTACATGTGTGGTCAAGAAACTGAGCCAGGTTGCTGTGTCTGGAAATATCGTTGCAGATCTATGTCACACCTCACCTGAGCGAGGCCCTTTCGTCACCTCATCACCACGCTGTCTCACGACCTGGCACAATGCATCTCTCTGACTCACCAAACGTCCTTGTTGTTACTATGGTGACAAGGGGTTGCAAAGTGAAACTGACCTTCGAGCTTGAATCGAGTCTCTTCAAGGTATTTCTTGAGGTGCGGGCATTGGGGGAGGGGAAAATCACATTTTATTTGCATGTGTTTGAGTTTGAAGAGGGCTTACTGCTTTTCAAATTAGGTTGGATCTGTAAGCCCTCGAGGGATCAGTGCTCTGACTGAAGATTATCGAAATGCAGAAGACATTAAGGGGGTCGAGGGTCTCTTATCAAATTCCACTTTCAGTCAAATGGTTTCTCTTCTAACTGCAGTGTTTCCCTATTACTCTTGCTACTTGTGAGGGTCTGTGATGTCTACGTATGTTTACCATTTGCTGTGTAGATGTCTCAAAGTGTAGAGGAGGTGTTTCTTCCTCTGTTGGTCTTTGACTGATGGTTATCAAAGACGCTACATTATCCAGATATTTCCTCCAAACTTGATTGAACTGATTATTAGCCAGCGAGACAGCGCACACCGGAGGTGCGTTCAGAATTGGCAAACATAGCAAAGGTTGGGGAACGTTTGCAAACATATTTGAACAGTTTTGTGTTTGCACTGTGTTTGCTGCGAAAGTTTGCGAACAAAAGCAAATGGTTTGAGGAGGTAGTTCTCGGCGAACACACGTCAAAGCTGGACAAAGCATGAAATCTAACATTTTTGGTTTACACAAATCGTTCAAAATTCAAGTTCAAAGCAAACACGTTCGTCACGAACGTTCGCCACTGTTTGCCAATTCTGAAGACACCTCAGCACGCAGTATGCTATTAAATCCAGGAAATGTTTCAAGGCAACATCTTTACACCATTTCTACAGTACTTGTCGACATCTTAAACTTCCATCTGCTTCCTCCATCCACCATTCTACATGCTGTTCCAGCATGTAGGAGGCGGGAGGACCCAGGAGATGTTTCCACTAGACTCAAAAGCACTTGCAGTGGCTTGACCCATACGGTAATATTTCTTAATTTGGATAAATAATTGATTATCTACTTCATTAATAGCCTAGAGCAAGGCTATTCAACCCTGGTCCTGGAGGGCCGCACCCTGCATGTTTTAGATCTCTCCCTGCTCCAACACACCTGATTCAAATTAATGGCTCGTTATCAGGCTTCTAACAACCTTTAATCAGTTGTGTTAGAGCAGGGAGAGATCTAAAACATGCAGGGTGCGGCCCTCCAGGACCGGAGTTGAACAACCCTGCCCTACGGGGCACCGTCGAACTCAGCTATGAGAGATAGTACTTGACACAGTGCATTCCGGGGGGCAAATTAAACAGTTAACAGTTTAAAGGTGGAGTCAGCGATTGTAAGCTAATACACTCAAATGTCGTTGTCAAGTGCAACGAATTTCTCCTCACCGTCTACTACAGGGGTGGGCAATCCTGGTCCTGGAGGGCCGGTGCCCTGCATGTTTCAGATGCCTCCTTCTCCAACACACCTGATTCAAATGAATGGGTCCCACACCAACCCTCACTCCAACCCGCCTGGTAACATACCTACAAAAGTTGTAGGTAGATATAATGTCTTTTACAGTTTGCCAGTTCTGAAAAATCTGCTAAATTGTTTCTTATACAGGCACATGGGCAGTCTGATTGTTCTTTGTATATTTTTCTAGTGTTTTAATTAAGAATTTTATTATGGATTGAACCTTTTTATAGTTTATTGCATTTTTATGTTTTTGCATTGTGTTACGGTATTATTGCTACTGAGAAGCACTGTGAAAATACTATGCAAATGCACTTTACTCACGTACATCCCAGGCTCTACGATGATCAAAGAGCACCTTGTTTGGACAGCAACATGTTCACATCCTCCATTTGTTGTTTTAACCTCGTCCAGGACGTTTTCAGCAGTCAGTTAGCAATGCACAGTGGATGACAATGTGGATGTTCTCTAGCTTCCCAATTAATCTGGAAATCATTGCCCAGCTATGGTGACTATAGCTGAGTGTTTACTAAGTGTAAAAGGAGGTGTCTGAGTCGAGAACGATATAGCAAATTAAGTGTAAGCATCACTTGAAGGAACATCTTATAGAGACATTTGAAGATGTTTCTTGGAAGAAAAAATGAAAAACTAAAGAAAAAAGTGCCAACACTGTCTCTTTATACTTATATTGACATGCAAATCAAGATGGCCGTTCAAACACATCAAGTACTGCTCACGAACTTAAACAAATACAGGTTTGAACCATATTGCATTAAACTATGTACACCATCAAATGAAGTTACATACATACATACATACATACCATTGTTACATTCTGAAAAGGGCAAGAATGTAATAATAACACCAAGGTATCAAGGTATTAACTGGAGTAAAATGTTAGCAGCTTGTTCAAACTTTAGGTAAGGAAATGGGGAAGGTATTGGGATGCAGCTGGGCTCACAGACCAATATGAAAACAATACAACAAATGCACATACTAATAAAACCCACTTAAAACGTTAAACCTGCCCGTATTGCAGGCTACTTATGAAGTGCAGCAACAGAAAATGTTACCAAACAGCATCCAACCACTGCACTACAACAGTTACATGACACTATTGCCATCTAGTGTACAGTATATACAACTGCACACAGCATAGTCATATTTTAAATATAGTATAAATCATTACACTGTAATAGTGGCTTGATACCACCACGTTGGTGCCCAGTTGTGTTTCAAAGTGTTTTCTTGCAGCGGCTCTATAATGCAATTGAGGAATCTACATTCAACCAGAAACGCATTCCTACCTTGCGCAAGGGCAGGAACTGTTGACACACATGCAATTTAGCTTCTCAAAATTCACCCACAGCATCGGGCATGTCGTGGACCTGGAGGTCGAAATCTGGATGAGGAGACCTGTTGTCCAACCTGGAACTACTTCTTGCAAGGCGACCGTGCTAGCCATTACAAGCCTGGTTGGTACACAGGTTAGGGTACCCCAGGTTAGGGTACACCTAGTCTCAGCCTCGTCTGTCCATTAGCACTAAGCAACTCTGTGCTGAAAGTCTGATGCATAGACTAGTAAATTCGACAGCGCTTTCCGAAATTGAGAAGTACATTTTCATTGGCTGTTAGCACTGTCAATCACGAATTATGTATCTGTAAGACGGTGAGACGCTGGTGCAATAGCCTAGTATTTACTTATTCATAGACGTTGGTACATCATACATAGGCTGTGTACATATTGTGCGCTTGTGCCACATAAAAGTAGCCTACATTTCCTTCACTGCTGTAGTCCCAAAATTAACAGGAAGCCAACTTGATATAAAAAAAAACACAAAAACCACAAGATCTTACACCCTATACACCCTATACAACATCATACAACGTTCTAACAACTAACAACCAAAACATTAGTAACAAAACATTTTAAAACACACTGCCAGTTCTCAACAATAAGGACATTTAATGCAACAATAGTTACATTGTATGATTGGAACATGCTGTCCATGTAGTATCTATCAGCTGTGCTTTGACGCACACATGACACAGAATCAAGAATCACTTTATTGCTCCACAAAGTGAAAAATGTTGCTTAGGCATCACCCCTGCTACAGCCGTGCAAGGAGACATACACTTTACATGTACATATGTCATACACAATGTTAGTGTAATGATTAATTAAAAACATACAACAGACTTGATAAACAAACAGTTCGCGACCTAAACGTAATGAATTGAGCCGACACATACAACTACGGTAGACATGGAGCATAATACAGGCCTACGGGACACATTACGAATAAAATAAACGCATTTTATAGACGATTATTATAATTCTCCACACCGGCTACAGACTTACCTACACTGTTTACAGTTCAGAGCCCAAATGTGCGTGCAAACACACACACACACACACACAACCACATATCTCAACAAGTCATTACACTACAGGACGTTACCCCCTCCTCCCTCTTGATCACTGAGTAATACACACACACACACACACACACACACACACACATATATATATATATATATATATATATATATATAAATAAATAAAATAGTATTTTTTTGTTAGTTTGCGTTTAGAATAGGCTATAACACAATTTGCAAAACACACACAAAACACATTTGCAAAGAATGCATCATATAATTCATCTCTCTTAGTTATCAGTTATGTATGTATAAGTTAAGCGCATTCACGCTCACGGGATCGTCGTTCCACGGGGTGGGGTGGCGCAACCTCCGGCACCCTATGACCTGATCTCTAACGGAGACCTCGGTTTACAATGTTCGCATCCCTGCTGTTAATAACGCCAGTCTACTCTTGAATGAACGCTCGATTATGCAGTTACATAAGATAAAACCGCGCACACGCCTCATTTTGGCCTTGCAAAACGAATGGACAAAAGTTCTCAGCTGCCAGTAAAGATTTGCAGAAGTGATATACTGCTGCGATATGCAGAACAACAACGAAACAAGTTGTGTAACCTACATTGACTGAAGTGCGGAAGCAAACAACACAACCCCACCCCTGAGTGACAGCTTGTCTGTGGACACAGCTGGGCTGTGATCTGGGTCTGTCATAACCGGACGGCGTTCTCAAAGGGCTCGGTTAAGTGCGCGTTGATGTGTTAACGCATGACATGTCCACAACGCGTTATCTTTATCACACAGTATTTACAATAAGCTAATTAGCATTGCTGTATATTGGATGCCAATGACTGATTGCAAAATGGGTAAGTCGTATTTTATTATTACCTGCATCTGCACCATCTGCAAGCTGAACTTCCCTGATTTATTAAACGTAAAGAAGCCTAATGCATTAGAAACCTAGTCCTAGATTGCAAACATTGAAATACTCAAAGCTTGATTCAGTTACTTTTTATACGTTATTCCTGTACTATTTCTTTGTTTACTTTTTCTTAAACTTGTAAGATAGTTACTTACATTAATGTTGACCCTTGGTCTCACTGTTCATATTGTTTTATGTGATTCTTTCTCATCTCTGACAACACTTGACATACATTGAAACAAATTACAAGACAAACATAGTTAATATAATTTACATAATTACTAATCTAATTCAAACCTGCAGCTCCTGTATATTGAGTTGCCACGGGGATGAAATTAAAATACTAAACTGTCTAATCAATTAAATTAATCAAATGTTTCAAATAATATACTTCTTATATCATTTTACATGACAATATAGCAATATATACGAGGGCTGGGCGATATGGACCAAAAATAATTTCCCGATATATTTAGGTTGAATACCGATACACGATATATATCAGTATTTTTCTATAAAGTGGGCAAAATCCTTCAGGCATAGAGAAAACCAGGAAACCCGACGGAAATGTGACATTTTAACTTTTTTTGCGACATTAATTGACATGTGAGCTTTCTCTGGTGGTCACTCGCTCCTGACTCCACTCCTCAGGCCAAGTGCAGGCATGGAGGGAGAGACCAACAAATAAGTTATCAAAAAAGTCATGAATAAACGATTAATAGAACTATATCAATATAAACGATATTGTCTAATCTTATATTTCTTTTGAAAAAAATCTGATATTCCGGTATATACCGGTATATCGCCCAACCCTAATATATACCCATGGTACCTCCCATAGGGGTGAGAATAAAGATTCTGAATCATTTTCTGATAAGTATATGGTGCTCTTTAAAGCCTTTCTTATGACACATACTGTGTGGTTTTGACTTCCTCTTGGCGTTCGTTAGATGTACAGAAGTGTCTTGCGGAAGGAAGTTTAGTGGGGTAAAGCAGACCCTTGATCAATGCAGACGCTCTGTTGTTTGATCCCAACGCCTTGCTTTGGACATTGCTAAAGGCCGCTGTGATCCAGAAGTTGCTGGTTTGAACTCCGCTGACACCTCACCAAGTGTCGATGTGTCCTTGAGCAAGACACCTAACTCTGACTGCCCCCGGTGGTCCGGTGGCACCTTGCATGGCTGACACCAGCGTTGGTGTGTGAGTGTGTGTGTGAATGTTAGGCTATCCTGTACAGCGCTTTGAGTGGCCTGACAGTTAGGAATGCACTGTATAAAGCAGTCCATATACCATTAGTGATCCCAGCGCAAAGCATATCGGGCTGTCTACCATGTTAACCACACCACTGTCTTCTCTAGACCTTAAGACCTTACTGTAAAGGGACACTCTTATGTTAAACACTGTTGGTATTTTAAATTAACTTATATTGTAAAATACATAGCTTGCTTTGTCTTTATGACCCGCTGCTGTCATCATCCTAACCGAATGTCGGTTGCCATTGACATAAGTAAACCATATTGTAAATGAAACACATCTGACACACCTGTCATGTCAGCAGCCTGCTAACCAGGGTAGCCTAGCCCGGTGTAACCAGACCCAAAATGTGCTTTGTGAATATCGGTCTGGACACGCTTCATTGGAAAGCGTGCCTCCTGCTGGGCGTAGTAGACCTTTGACGGCCTGTACCCAATCAGCGTTGCCACAACTGTTTTGATCTAGCATCTAGCTCTACCTCCATTTAGAAACATGCCTGACTTCAACGTCATCTCACTAACCCTCCCCTGATTGGACCGCTAGCAGGGCGGCTGTGTGAACGCTAATGCGAACGGGGTTTCCAGACTATAATCTCAGCCATAATAATTGATCTGAGCGCAATAGTAGGGCGGAGCCAAGATAGTGTTCTACAGCTGTGTGTTATGCATTTCTCTGTAAATCTAAAAGCATGAGGACAATGTCAGGGCTGTGTGTGTGTGTGTGTGTGTGTGTGTGTGTGTGTGTGTGTGCGTGTGTGCGTGCGTCTTTTCCCCAGAAAACCGCCAGCCACCTGTGCGGTGTACCAATGTGGTGTTGGCTCATTTCCACGTTAACCCTGTGTACAAGGGATCATTATAGGGACACTCATTTGAATGTTTTATATTTTAACCAAACTTCCTTTAACCAGGACGATCTCATTGAGATTAAATAAGAGTCTCTTTTCCCAAGACCTCTGGTCTTACTGTAGCTATGTAGTTGAGCTCTCCCTGTTTTTGATTTGTGGATGTTGCTGTCATCTCCAGTGTCCCCAGACTTCACGGCAGATGAGAAGTTGGAGATTGAGAGCATGAGGATGTACAAGAAAGACCTTCTGGATGATATCCAGGTGAATGTCATGCACGTGTACAGACACATTCAGTAGGCCCAAATATGGTCTTGTGCACATTCTCTGTTGACTCAATGTTTAATTCAAGTAGTTTACTGTAGAATGTACAATAGAAAAACAGCTAATGGGAAATGAACACAGAGTGTGCAGATCCCATCTTAACACGCATGTTTTAAATGTCTTTGCTCCATCCAGAGGCTGAAGCTGCAAATCGACAACGTCATGGCCGACATACTCAGCTTTGAGACAGCAGAGGGAAGGTGAGACGTACCATTCTCAATATTACCATTCAATGTTTGCTAATTCCGTTTCATGTTTTTATATAAATAAAATGACAATGCATTACCTTAAATATGGTTTAAACCATATATGGATAGGGCTCTGATGCGTCTAGACACCTAGAGCCTGGATTCCACCGCGCTGGTGTAGGCAGACAGTCACAGATTAGAACAAAGTGAAACTAGAGGTGGAAGAGGAAACTTGTTGGGTTGGGCAGGGTGTTAGATTGCCACCTGGAAGGTTGTAGGTTTGCTCCCCATCACACCTACCTCCTCCTAATATACATAAACTGGTTTAATTGTAATAGTCAGTTTTGGGCGAAAGGATGCTTAACTGACTAAATTCATGCTAAAATTGCTTAAAAGAAGTTTAAATTGATACATTAACCTTCTCTAATGTGGTGTATTATCTATTTATGTAGTAAAACCTTAGTGAAAGACAAGCAGTTCTCCAGTGGAAAGAAAAAATTCAACATGGACCCCAAAAAAGTGAGTATGATGTCCCAACTAATCTATTGATCTGCAGGAGCCATTATTGCTTGTCGACAGTTAAACAGGGGTAAATGGCGTACCGTGGTAACATACTATAGACTACCATGCCTGAGAGTACCGTAACCACGGTAACATAATATAGACTACTATACCCAAGAACACCATAACCAGGGTAACATACTATACTATAGACTACCATGCCTGAGAGTACCGTAACCACGGTAACATACTATACTATAGACTACCATGCCTTTGAGTACTGTTACCATGGTAACATACTATATACCATGCCTGAGAGTACTGTAACCATCATTTTGATGTCATTTTATTAATAATGCCTCTCCCAGTTTTAAACTAAACAGTTTAAAGTAAATTAGTTTAAAGTAAATTAATATAAACTAAATATCATTTAGCTTTATTATAGATGATGTCCTGTGGGTTAATGAGTGGCTTTTATTGGGCTTTGCAATGTGTAAGTGTGCTGCTCAATACAAAAATAATTCTAATAATTTTAGCAGGACACTAACTTGCTTTACTCATAAGTACCAGCTGATACGAACCTGCTGCATCTTGATATACCCCTGAAGATATTCTATTCTCATCATGCTGTCGCTGACGAAGTCGTGGATTTGAGGTTAGCTTTATTTGTCAGCAAATGTCAACTAAGTCTGTAGATGTAGCCTACGTGTCTCTCGGTGTTTGTTTTCTGGTTACTACTACGTAACTGCAAAAGTGTACATGCTTAGGGCTACAATATAGCTCTGGTTTTTCTTCTTATAGAAATGCAAGCCAGTTCCAGATAATGACGATTGATGATTATATTATACACTTTTCTCACCAAATATCTCCTTGCATTTCGCTATCTTACCATTCTCTGTGCGTGTTGAAAAAAGAATCTGATACTTCTCCACAGCCCTGGTGCTCATAAATAGGAACATGAACACCGCTCACATCAACAAAGCTGTAGCACTACGCTTTGCTAGGGCGAGTGTGTGGCTGACCCCACGGGGCTGTAGTTCTCTTTAGCAAGGCAGGCTGGAATAGAGCAGACTTAGTTATTGCGGTGTCCCAAATGAATGGGGCACTAGAAGCAGATGTGTATTAAAACGATGCAAGGCTGTGAGGATGATCGGGGTTTCAGTGACTGAGCTGACTGGCCAGTGACAGATTGGACAATGAGTCTGACACCAATGAAGTTAACTGAGTTGGGTGGCCATTGCTCATTACCAGGGCAGCCAACTAACTGATTAAAGGTGTAGTCAGCTATTGCAAGCTACACAATGCATTTCGATGTGTATGCCTGACACTGCCTATAAGGTTGTGGCACACTGGTAATGGCGCATAGTCCATCACGGACACACAGATAGATGTTAAGTGTCTCCTGTTGACCCCCAATGTTGTCCACAGCTGGGTTTTGGACTGAGCACCGACTGAGCACATGTACTTCACATCAGATGCGTTCAGGCGAACATAGCGAATGTTTGAAAATATATTTAAAACTGTTTTCTGTTTGCATTGTGTTCACCACAAACGCTTGCGAACAAAAGCAAACTTTGGGGGAGGTAGTTCCTGGCAAACACACGTTTGAGCTGGATGAAAGGTTACAGTTTAAATCAAATTTTTTGGAATGTTTACACAAATCGTTCAAAATTCAAGTTCAAAGCAAACATGCTCGCCACGAACATTCACCACTGTTTGCCAATTCTACATGCACCTCAGCTGCAATGAAAACTATCCACCCTATCGGATGTGTGGAATAAAACGTGCTTCCTTCTGTTCTGGTCATTGTAGTGGTAGTTTGCATGATGTGAAAGGGGAAGAGAAATTTGATTTGGGGAATTATGATCCTGGTAGTTATGAGCTCCTCTGTGGGAGTGGTCTCACTTTGCAAAACTGGAAATGAGTTCATTGTGAAACTAAGATGAACATGCTCACATCTAATTGAGGGGGCGGTGTGTATTTGTGGATGTGGTTGCAGGGCATCAGTTACCTCGTGGAAAACAAGCTCCTGGAGGGGAAAGCACCGGCCATCGCTGAGTTCCTCTACAAGGAAGATGGCCTCAATAAGACGGCCATCGGAGAGTTCCTGGGGGAGAGGTGAGTTGGTGGTGATAGGGGAAAGTTCACAAGCGTCCTGGAGCCAGAAGCATAACCCCTACTTGCTCCATAACACGTTATCTTTTGGCCTGGCCTTGCAGTGCGAGAAAACCAAATGTGTCATTTGTATAGAAATGTGTTTGTGCAATCAGAAATAGCCCAAAAATATTCTGGTTCTGGGTGACGCTTATGGTGATTGGGTGGCTGTATCAATGCAACATCTAAATAGAACAGATCATTTCTCACACCATCAGCAGTGTGCTGAGACTGTGGTGGTGGTGGAGGAGAGAGTGCTGTTCTCACGTGGGTTTGTCTTGTGTCTCTCCTTCAGGGAGGAGCTGCACCTCCAGACCCTGAAAGCCTTCGTGGACCTCCACGAGTTCTCAGACCTCAACTTGGTCCAGGCGTTACGGTGAGCTCCTCTGATCTAAACATCTGGCGTGTGGTCACCCGTAAAGCCCCGGGGCACACGGCACGCGACTAGCAGCGATGTAGTGATGTGAGACAATGGAACTTCAATGAGATTCAGCGACTTGAAGTGAAATAACGGTCGGCAATGCAAAACGCCGGGTCGATGCAATTAAGGCTACTACCTGCGGGAACTAAGGATATCGTTGACTGACAGACTGACCGAAACATTTCCAGTGGGAAATATATGAGAGGGTTACCTAGTCAACCAAAGCCTGGAATGTAAACAAGCGACCGGTTTTCAGCTACAAAGCAATTGGACGACGAGCGGTGGCTTGCAGTGTGTCCTGGGCTTAATGTTGTCAGATGGTCATTATAATGTGCAAGGTTCATTCTTCAGGGAGAGCTTCTTCTGCACTGACGCCATTTGACATTTACAGTATGCAAGCCATCTGTCTGTTGACAATAATCAACTGTACATCACCGTTACCATACAGTAATTAATGTAAACAGTTACATGATCTATTACTATAGATAACATAATTATAGAATCAACTGATTAGAATTAGTTGTCATGGGAAATTAGCTACAGGATGTTCCCCATGCATTTACTTTATAATATAAGGAAATGAAGCCAAACAGATCCCAGCTAATTCAAGCCATCACCTAGCTTGTTTAAGTTTCATTCAAGTTTCATTTCTCTTGAAGGGAGGTTTGCATGAAAGGAGGTTTCTCTGTGGCAGAGGGAACCTCCGTGCCCAGCATGTGTGTGACCAGGCCACTGGTTTCGTGTGTTGCAGGCAGTTCCTGTGGAGCTTCCGTCTCCCCGGTGAGGCTCAGAAGATCGACCGCATGATGGAGGCCTTCGCTACACGCTACTGCGACTGCAACGCCCAGGTCTTCCAGTCAACAGGTATACGGCCTCGCTTTATTGTGTCGTCTACATCCTGTTAGCGTCGCGAGACATTTCCTGACTGACCGTCCGTATTGTGTCTCACTGTCTTCATCTTGGTCAGGCTCGCGCAGACATTCTGGACTTATGACACACACAGACACCGTTAGTCGGTCTGCGGGCCAAAACCTTGTAGCTGTTCTGAGGGCACTTCCTTCTGAATAATCTTTTTATTAGCAATATGACGTCGGCCCTTTTTAAATATTTTCACAATTGTGCAGTTTAAAAAAAAAAACATTTTGATTCTATGCACTTACTGTAAAGCACTTTGTAAACTTTCTTAACCTACTTACATGTTGTACACTTCCTGATTGTGACTCGGGCTACAGCACGTTTCCTGTGTGTCTCGCTGTTTACATCTTCTTCCACTTATTTCCATTGTTCGCCCCATATTTCATAAGGAAACTTTCTAGTGGTTTTTAGTTATTTAGTTATCCCACATTTCACTTGTTTTTGCTTTGTGTTGACATTGTCTCCTCATTGCGTAATCAGGCAGCAGAAGATGCAGAGAGTCGTAGTCTTACCTTCATCTAGTATATGTGGTGATCGTGGTTCTATAAATGTATTAGAATGTTTAGCTTATGGTTTGTGTTTGCTGTTTCTGTCTGCCCTTGTGTGTGTGTGTGTGTGCGCGTGCGTGCGTGCGCCCCCAGGCACCTGCAATATCATGTCCTTCTCCTTTATCATGCTCACGTGTGTGTGTGTGTGCGTGCTCCCAGACACCTGCTACATCCTGTCTTTCTCCAGCATCATGCTCATATGTGTGTGTGTGTGTGCGCGCTCCCAGACACCTGCTACATCCTGTCCTTCTCCATCATCATGCTCATGTGTGTGTGTGTGTGTGTGTGTGTGTGTGTGCGCTCCCCAGACACCTGCTACATCCTGTCCTTCTCCATCATCATGCTCAACACCAGCCTGCACAACCCCAACGTGAAAGAGAAGACCACCCTGGAGCGCTTCATCCTCATGAACAGGGGCATCAACAATGGAGGGAACCTGTCCAATGAGCTACTCACGGTGGGTGCCGTCAGCCAATCACAGCCTCCCGAATCAGATGATTGCGATATGACTATACCTGGTCTTTTACCAATCTGCTAAACATGTATAAAAAAAGAGTTGCGTCAGTCAAGTAACATATAATATATATTATAATACATCATAATACCAATCCATGGAATGCCTACACTTAATATCATTGTAAAATATGAGTAATACAAGCGCAAGACAACTTATGTTTACATTCAAAATGGAGATGGTTGTAGTGATGATGACAGGAGAAGCCTGGAAGTTAATATGCAAAAAGCTGGCAGGAAGAAATTCATTCAACATCCATTTAGTTTTGCTGTTTGAATTAAATAGTTTTTACATTTACACATTTTTTTTGTGTCTGTTTTAATTAACCTAATATAACTCAACTTACTGTAGAAGTTGTACGAAAGCATACGCAGTGAGCCCTTCAAAATCCCAGAGGATGATGGAAATGACCTGACACACACCTTCTTCAACCCTGATCGAGAAGGATGGCTGCTCAAGTTAGGTAAGCCACTAGTTTTAGTGGATGTGGTTAATCCCCCACCTAACCACCTAACCTCCATGCACTACATTTACTGTCAATCTCACCACAACTAGCCTGTTTACATGACAACATGTAAACAACCTAATTCACTAATGTCACCACAAGTAGTCTTTTGACATGACATGTAAAAAACCTAATTCACTAATGTCACCACAAGTACCTTTTTACAGGGAACATGTAAACAACCTAATTCACTAAATAATAATAATAATAATAATAATAATTTCTGTGCAATACAGAAAAAGGTTCTTAACCCGTTTAGAGCAGGTGAGGCAATAGTCGATGGAGGTGTCAGCGGCGTATTAATCTGCCCTTAACCTAGACTGTTTCTCATAAACATGCATCTAATGTGTCTACAAAGCTCACATCCACCTGATATCACACCTTTACTGGTATATATCAAGGAACTCCAGTTGGCTGTTGAGCACAGTAGTTCAATTTAAGATATGTATTTCAAGTTGTAATGCAGATTGTACAGTGTGTGAACGTGCCGGAATAGGAATAGGTTTACCATCCCACTTTTGGAATATACTGTACTGTAGTATATTCAGAATAAATGAGTGAAGGAATTACATTAAAAATGTAATCAATAGATCTCACATGGAAGTGTGTTATTTGCAGTCAGCAAGACAGATTCATATCCCCAGTTATTCACCCAGACTAAACACTCAAAGTAATCATGTTACAGGTCCATGAGCACTGAACTCGTTGCTAGTCAGACCAAGACAAGCTACCCAACACAGTAATTCAATGATCGCACCAAGCCAGGTGCAAAACCACCAGTGTAACGGGACATAAACACAGAAGTTGGAGCCACGCATCCATTTGCATATTTTCCGCGATGCTGGACTGTTGCTGCGCTAATGCACGTGGCCAGTTGCCATGGCTACAGCTAGCTGTGGCGTTCCTCATCCGCGATGTGTCTGTGTGTGTGTGTGTGTGTGTGTGTGTGTTGCAGGAGGTCGGGTGAAGACCTGGAAGAGGCGTTGGTTCATCCTGACTGACAACTGCCTGTACTACTTTGAGTTCACCGCGGTGAGACACTCACCTGCTGACCACAGCGCTGCTCCTCTGCTCTTTGCTCTCTGCACACATTTATTATCGGTTTCCTGTTTCCTGTAGCTGAATGAGACGCGATGTGATCGATTGAAAAGTTGAACTTGCACAGTAAATCTTATACATTATGATTTCTAAGTGGAGTTTATTTTTCTTTTCTTTGTGTAACCTTCATTTAATTAACCAGGAGGTCCCTTGAGATTAAGGATCTCTTGTTCAAGGAATATCTGGCCTAGATAGCACATCGTTACAAAGCGGTACAAATAAAATGTCTTACTGATTCAGCTCTGAAGTCGTTTGGTCGTTTGCCTGCTTAGAACTAGTCTCCTAGACTGTATAAATTAAAGGACAAACCCTCCAGCACAGAAGGAAAAAAAAAGTTTTGCTGAAGTTTCCATCAGAGCTTCGAACCAAAATTCCACCTACTAAGGAAAATAAGTTTACAATACTTCTAGTGGAATTAAGTATTGCAGTGTTACCTCTGCACATTCTCATGACATTCAAATGGTTGTGAGAACACAGTGAAGCAGATGTGTCCGACATTGCCTGTTGGACATGGCTTTCACTCTAGTCCACTCCCAAACACTCCCATGCTGTAGCTACCCAAGCACAACCAAATAAACATAAAAATAAAGACGTGAAAAGTCACACGATATGCACCACTGAAGCGACACCTGATTCTTTTCAAATGTCTTTGCTTTATGAAACAGAATACAGTTGTTGCTGATATTTACATTATCCATCTGCTTTACTGTCTCAATAAAACCATTTGTAGTTCTTACGACTGACTCTTAAAACATTCTGTCTCTGTCTCTCTCCAGGACAAGGAGCCCAGAGGAATCATCCCTTTGGAGAACCTTTGTGTCAAAGAGGTGTCTTACTCCCGTAAACCCGTAAGATACTTTCCATTACGTCGTATCATATTGACGGTTGTGTTTTATACGAGGTTCATGTTACTTCTTTGATTAACCAGTAATGCTTTCTTGAAATATTATTGTGCATTTTAAAACCCCTCGTGAGGAAAGGTAGTTCTTTTATTTGTACAGTATGCATGCAGGGGTTACACGAGGATTCCACCGGGTGGGTGTTGCACTGTGTTCCGGCTCCGCCGTAGGTTTGTTCCACGGGGACCATATCAGAAACAACTTTGCCTGTCCGACATTTACTTACTTTTACTCCCAAAACTACTGCAATATTCCACACTGTGGTCCTTTCTGGAATTGTCCTTATAATAAGGATTTCTGGTGCATAATTTTTCTATTTAGAAAATGTACCCTTTGTCGTCGGAGAAGTCAAATCCTTCTCACTTCTGGCGTCCTGCCATCAATGTGGTCATGTGAAATACGATCAAGAGTCTGCACACTTCGTTTTGCACACGATTTCTATTGTATTTTGTACTTGAGCTAGTGCATGCGGCATCTGTCATAAATAGACACAACGCCTATCTTTAGAGAAGCAGAGTTGAGAGACGCTTCTGGGAAGCTTCCATCGCACCCCACGCCAAGTGTGAAAGCATTGACTTGAGTGGCTGTGATCAGCTCCGGAGGCCGCGTTAGAGCCGGAACGTGGCGCACACGCGCCCCGTGGGAATCCCGGGGTTAGAGTTACTGTAAGCTATAGGCTTAGAATTAGTGTATGGTTACCGTAGGGTTGTCATTGTAGGGTTAGGGTTACCGTAGGGTTAGGGTTACCGTAGGGTTGTCATTGTAGGGTTAGGGTTACCGTAGGGTTAGGTGTCAGTTTAGGGTTAGGGTTACCATTAGGGATGTCACGAGAACCGATACTTCGGTACCAAGTCGATGCCAAAATGTAGAAAACATGACGGTACTCGTTATTG